>PVKE010001623.1:0-96198 GCA_004027555.1 Craseonycteris thonglongyai | reverse complement strand
CTGGGGCACTTCAGGTTGCTGTCTTAGCTGTTAGATAGCAGGGTAGTAAAGGTGTGGCCAGGGGTGGGGTCATGTGAGTAGGAGCTAGGGCGGGCCTGAGACACAATAGCAGATTCCTCTTTCAGCAGGGGGGCTGGTGGTTCAGTGGGGGCGGGGCGCAGGAGCTCTGGTCTTTCCTCCTCCTGGCTGCCCCTCCTTCAATTGTATCTGTAAGGCACGCCCGCAGGGCAGCACTTGGATGGGCTGGGGCTTGGCAGTGGCCCGGGTTGGCCGCGCAGTCCGGCGCACAGGCAATGACACTGTGGAGACCCGGCAGGCAGCCCAGTTGCGCGCACGGTCCGCAACGCCCCAGCGGCCTGGTGGGCGGGACGTCAAAAGCGCAGCTGCGTGCTCGCGAGCAGGCAGCAGCGCTGCCGCAGCCCAGTGAGCAGGGCGCCGAAAGCCGGTCCCGCGAGCAGGCAGAGGTGCTGCGGCGGCCTGGCGAGCAGGGTGCCAAAAGCCCTGTAGCGCACCGGCGAGCAGGCAGCGGCGCTGCGGGGTGGCCCGGTGGGCGGGGCACCAAAAGCCCGGTGCGCGCACGCAGTGATGCGCAGCGGCCCAGTGGGCGGGGCGCCGAGAGCCCAGCCGCGCACTTCTGTGCAGGCAGAGTCACTTCCGCGCAGGCAGAGTCGCGGCAGCGGCCTGGTGAGCGGGGCACCAAAAGCCCAACTGCACGCTGGCAAGCAGGCAGCGGTGCCGCTGCGGCCCGGTGGGCGGGGCGCCGAAAGCCCTGCGCGCACAGGCCGTAGCTCGGGCGGCAGCCGCTCTACGCTCCCGGCTCTGCTGAGACCGCCGGATTCACTCCAAGCACGTCCAATGCAGCTGTGCCCACTCAAGCCCCAGCCCTCACTCCAAGAGCCCTGTCCTCAGAAGGCGCTCCTTCACAGTCAGTCTCCTCCATAAATCAGGGGTGCTGAGCTGCTGTGGGCTGGTGCCCTGCTCTCACCCCGCCCGCCAGGAAGTGCCGCCGCCCTGCTCCACAGTCCCTGTTCCACTTTAGGCTCCGTGATCTGATTAGGGCACTGCGTGCTGTCCCTTGAGTTCGGATATAAAATTGTCCACAGAATGGTGGGGCTTCCACGCTCCCCAGGTCTCGGCTTCCAGCCCGCCCTCGATCCAGCTCCACTCTGACCGTAGTCCCCCAATCCCCCTTTGTGTTTGCCAGCCCCGGGCCGCGCTCCAAGTCTCTGTCCCCGAACCGCTGCTTCCCTTTTCCTCTCCCGCTCTCCCCTTTTTTCTCTAACCTTTGTGTGTTGTTCCGTGTTGTGTGGTTCTCTTAGTTGAGGTTTCTTCTCAGAGTTTCCCCTATGGATTCCCCTCTGTTCACAAGGCCCTTCCCAGGCAGTTATCGGCGTTCTCCTCTCATGCCGCCATCTTGGATCTCTCCCCCTTGATTTTTTTTAATTGTTAAATTTATTAGAGTGACATTGATTTATATCAATTACATTGTTTCCGAGTGTACAATTCTACATGACATTGTCTATACATTGAATTATATGCTCACCACCCAGAATCAGCTCACTTTCCATCACCGTATATTTGATGCCCCCTCCCTACTACTCCCCACCCACCTCCCCCTTTACCCTCAGGTAACCACTAAACTATTGACTGTGTCCATTTTGATTCTTTGTTCTTTTCAGTTTTATATTGTTCACGGTGGCTAAGTCATGGAATCAACCAAAGTGTCCTCTGATAGATGACTGGATAAAGAAGTTGTGGTACATTTACACAATGGAATACTACTCAGCGATAAGAAAAGATGAAATACAGCAATTTGTGACAACATGGACAGAACTTGAAAACATCTTATTAAGTGAAATAAGTCAGACTGAAAGAATCAAGAAACATATGACCTCACTTATAAGCATGACTCTTATTCTTGTTTTTAAGATGAGACAAGTCTGATTTAAGTGAGATTAGCTAACTTGACAAGATTGTTGTCTTTCCTTTCTTTTCCTTCCCTCCTTCCTCCTTTACTTTACATTTTGTGCCAGTCACTGTCACAGGCACTGTGGAGGATGAAAGAGACTGGCCCGGCCCTACAGAACTCACTGTAGTAGGGGGATGAGCTGACTTTAAATAGAACGTGGGATGTATCCTGTCTAACACAGTGACAGATAGCGGGAGCTGTGCAAAATTGGAATGCCCGGGGCTGGGATGGAGTATGACGGTGGTGAAAAGGTTCCTATTTACCACAGATGCTCAAGGACATTTCTCTGATAAGGTGGCATCTGAGCAGAGACCTGAATGAAGGGCAGGAGGGAACCATTCAGGTCTCCTTGGAAAGAGTATCATAGACAGAGAGGACAGCAAACTGAGCTTGGGAGCCAGAGAGACACCAGAGAGACCCACACACACACAGCAGGCCAGGGTCTCGTATGCCCCTCAGTAGACAACAAGAAAGGGACAATGAGCGATGAGGTTAGAGAGTGACCAGAGCACATACAGGCAGGGCCTCACCGCCATGGTAAGAACCTGGGGGTTTAAGTGCGTTGAGAATACGTCGGGTCATGGAGGACCAGTAGGCAGTGAGTGGACGATCACGGAAGGGGTGTGGCATTGGTGGTTTAAGTAGAGAGCTGCGCAGCGGTCTCAGCACGGGCCAAGGTGGTAATGACAGAGGCAGGGAAAACTGGCTGGATTCAGGTTGCACCTGACAGTAAGACCAATAGGATTTGGCTTTAGGATTCGACAAAGTCTAGATTCAAGCCTAGGCAGGTGTACTGTGGCCCAGGCCCACCCTTTGGCCAACACACCCTACAACAGGCCTAGTGTCACCACATCGGCCCCTCAGTGGTATTACCTCGTGCTCTCTGCTGCCACCCAGAGGCTCACACATGGCCCGCAGAATCTGCCCAGCCCTTGCCCTGAGCGCTACACCCCACAAATGCTCATGAAGAAATGCCACCTCTCTGAGCCTTGGTTTCTTCATCTATAAAATGTCAGGACTGGGATAATTAGCCTCCAAGACCATTTTTAGTTCTTATTTTCTATGACCTGTGATCTATTTTCTTATCATGGAGGGGAAAAGACCACGGCGAGATTATAAATATCTATGATTTCTTTTTTTTCCCTCTAGGGTACATGTTTCAATGTTGCCTGAACAGTTTCTGAGCACCCTGCCCCTTTGCTCAGAAAGAATCCACGTGCTGTGGAATCATTAGGTCTTCCGGAAAAGTGGGGTTAAAATTATGTGCTTATCATTTAATTAATGATTATTTAAAATTATATAACACTTAAAATTCAGCTCCTTGGACAATAGTTTGGTGGGTTCTCAAAGAATTAAACACAGAATTATCATATGACTCAGCAGCCCCCCTCTTAGATATATAAGGGCTGTCTGGAAAATATCCAGCCATGTATCGATAATATAAAAAATAGAGGCATTTATGGCTGGATTTTCCTAGACAGCCCTCATATATCCAAAAGAACTGAAAACAGGCGCTTGAACAGGTCCTTGCATGTGAATATCCATAGATGCATCACTCACAATAGCCAAAAGCCAGAGCAACCTAAATGTTTTCCAGAGAATAACTAAATAGACAACACCTGGTATGTCCATCCAATGGAATAGTACTCAGCCATGAAAAAGGCATGAAGTACCGACCTAGGGTACATTGTGGATGAGCCTTGAAAACATAATGCTGAATGAAAGAAGCCAGACACCCAAGGTCACTTAGTGTAGGACTCCACTCATGCAAAACATCAAGAATAGGTAATCCACAGAGACCAACAGCACACTGGTAGTTGCCAGAGACCTGGGGGAGGGTGGGAATGGAAGATCACTGCTTAATCAGTATGGGATTTTTGGGGGGGTGGTAAAAATATTTTAGAAGTAGATAGAGATAGTGGTTGTCCAGCAATGTAAATGCACTGAACTGTGTAATTTAAAGTCATTAACTTTATGTTATGTAAATTTTACCTCCATAAAAAAATACATTGATTCTTGGTCTCTCTTTCCACACAAAGTACACCATAGCTGGTGACCATCATATTGGGCAGATGTCGAGAACATTTTCATCATTGGACAAAGCTGATTTAGGCAATGCATGTGTCTGACACTATTGTGGGAGTGACAGAGGAAAGGGGAGAGGAGGGTCCCCATTCCCTGTGGGCAAGCTCTTCTCAGAAGCCTTGTGCATCACGATACATCTGTCCATCCCAGGGCAAAGCCTCAGATTAACGTTCCCAGCCAATGCCACCAGATGGCACTAGCATACCCCAGAAAACACCCACCAACGAAGTCAGCACAAGGGTTGGACGTGTTTTTAACATCCAGAGCTGAACCTGTGGTTACAGAATTGGGTGGAACTCAAGCACTGATATGACAGTTCCATGTGAACTCTCCCATTCTCACTTGGGAAATTGTTCATAATTTGGGAAGTTTTTCTTCTTGGTCCCATTGGACCTCAGCCCAGTGTCAGTTTGGTGAGTATGTAGGAAGTATGTTTTATGTCCGTGAGAATAAGTGGGTGCAAATGCACACGGACACACATACAAAGCAGAGTGATGTGCACGCATACCGGAATGCAAATTAGACACTGAGTCTATGGCCTATGTCTCCCCACCCTCGCTAAACTCTCCTCAATACAGAGCTCATAAGCATTGCAGGGAGATAAACCCCTGATTAAGAAGCAGACCTTTAGCAAACAAATTGTCTGCTTTCCAGAATAGGAATGATACCAAAGACACAATGAAAACATTTGAAAGTCACTCTCCCCTCTGGGATATTAACCAGTGTGAGCACTGTTCGAATTTTCACGGGAATCATCACACAGCTGTTATAATCAGAAAGGTGACCCTTGTCATAACCAGGCTCCAGCACTGCTGTCATTCTGAAATCTCAGTGTGAAGAACCAACTGTGAATTTTATAAGAACATTGTACAAAACTCTATCGCCTCTACCGTTGGGCGCTTGGGCAAGCAAAGATCTGTTTCCTCCTTTCCTGGAGTTGGAAATATTTGAGGTTAGAGATGTACGTTCACAGGCCTCTAGGCCTGGAAGAGCAGGTCCAGCAGGCCCCTCGGGTGGCTGTGTGGATGTAGCCGGCTCCTGCCGTGGGTGGTGGCTGTCCTATCCCATGGACATAAGTGTGGACCTTCCTGCCGCCCTCTCCCCCATCTTCCCCGCCTCCCCCTACTTCTGAGAGGGCTTTCTCAAAACTGGAGCCGTCTCTCCTAATTCTCAGCTCTCCAGAAAAAGCAGACAAAGCCAGGCTTCAGCTTTAGGCTAACTAACAGCTCCCGGTGGTATTACAAAGAGAAAAAATTACTAGGCCTTATTCGGTTGAATATTTAGAAATGAGCTACAGAATTTAAGTTGCTGAATGTGACCTAAATTCCTAGACTTTTATTTAACAAACAGCCAAAATTTGTGGGCATGTGGGAGGGGGAAGGGACCTGCATCTGTATGTACAGTGAAGTCCAGACCTGATACTGGGATGACCATCTACCATGAGACGACGATTAAGTGGCACAATGCGCATGACAATTTGCTAGAATAACATATTGTTGGAGGGGCTAGTCCAAGGCAGACACAGACACAGGCCAGTGACAGAACAGCCAAGCATCACTACAATATACCGTAAACAATGGCTTCCACACCTGGTGGGGAGGGAGCGCTCTTGCCAGAGGTCAAAGGCCTGACCTTAGTCCAAAGTGGGAACCCTGGGGCCAAGTCCTGACCGCACTGGTTAGTTCTGTGCTGTAGAGAATCTCACAGTAGGTGTCTAATTCTGAGCTTCCTATAAGTTGGCACATTAAAATGCCTGCCTTGCTTGTGTCAACGGCTGTTGTGAGAATCAAATGAGAGCAAATGTGAAAGCAGGTGCTCACTCTGCAAAAATGCACAAATAGAAGTTTTTTTAATGTAAATAATTGACATTTAATTCTCCCCTAAACAGTGCAAGATGGGGCTAGAATTATCATCATTACAACATTTAAGTGTTTCCTCTTTTCTCTTAATACTTTTTATTTGGTATCATTTCAAACCACAGAAGTTATAAGAAGTTATAAGTTATAAGAAAGTACAAAGAAAGGCCGTGTGTCCTTTACGCAGATGCCTCTTATCTCCCATTGCAGACCCTGTCCCTTTATCCCTAAATAACTTAGTCCATACTCGTATATATTTCCCAAGAACAAAAACGTTCTGTTATATAAGCCCGGTACAATTGCCCAAATCAGCCAATTTGACATCGCTGTACCACTATACTGTACCTGCAGTCCATACTCAAATGTTGTCAGTTGTCTCAATACTGCTCCTTATAGCTATTTGCCCTCGTTCCAGGATCTGACACAGGACACTGCTTTGCATTCATTGTCGTGACCTTTTAGTCTCCTTTAACCTGAACCAGCTCTCCTTCTTCAAGGTTCTGATGTTTCTGAGGAGTGCAGGCCAGTAATCTTGTAGAATGCTCCTCATTTTGGGTTTGCCTGAGGTTTCTTCTGAATTCAATTTCGGTTATGTAGTTTTGCTAGAAATACCATAGAAGAGATGTCCTTGGTGCATCCTAACAGGAGGCCCGTGGTGTTCGTTTGTCCCCATTTTGGTACAGTTAACTCAGGTCATTTGGGTAAGGTCGATTTCGGCTCTTTGAGGACACTATTATATTTTCCTTTTTGTAATTATTAGGATATGAATGGGGAGCTACTTTAAGTTGATATAAAATTCTGTTTCTCACAAAACTAATACCTACTAATTTAAGCATCCATTGATTCCTAGCTGAATGAATTATTACTCTAATGGTTGGGAAATAAAATTGAACTTCATTTTTTTCTTCAAATAGTTTTAGTTGCAATCTTAATCTAAGATAGAACTGTTTCTTCTCCCCCATTTACTTCTCTATGTACTTATTTAGTTATGCAGCATAGAGTCATGGGTTTTTATTTTATTTGATAGGTCTTAATTCATTACATTATTATTAATTTTTGATACATTAATGTCCCAGATTTAGCTAGTTAGAGCCCCTTCAAACCAGATTCTGGTCACATTGACATCTTCCCGTCACTCATTCTGGAGCAAGGAGTGGTCTGGGTACATGTTGTACCTTCTACGCCCTTCAGCCTCCCTTTCTCTAAGGAGCTCTGGTTCTCTGGGTATGCTTATTGCTACTATAGTATCATTGCTTCTAAGTCCTTTCAGGAAATAGAAATAATTTTAAAAGGTTTCCAAGAATGATTGATGAATTATAGATATAAAAGTTGTCCCAAAATTCATGCAAGATTTGAATTTTGCGTCATTTGTGCAGTAAAGTGTTGCCACAACAAAAAAAAGACAGTGTGATAGCTGATAGTTCAGGATTATTAAAAATGGAGGGCTATGCAAAAGACCAACGCGTTTTCATTGTTGAGCAATGAAAATTTACAATTTTTAATTATAAACCTGTGTTTTCTATTAAAATTACTTCTTGATTGAATTTTGGGACACCCTTTATATGCTTGGAGGTTCCTCAAAAGATTAAAAATAGAACTAGCACAGGATCCAGCAATCCCACTTCTAGGCAATTATCTGAAGGACATGAAATCACTATTTTGAAGAGATATCGGCACTCCCATGTTCATTGCAGCATTATACAAATAGCCAAGACCTGGAAGCAACCTAAGTGTCCATAAACCAAGGAATGCATAGAGAAGATGTGAGATTTTACACACACACTCAGGAACGTTACTCAGCCATGAGCAAGGATGTCCAGCCATTTGTGTAACTTGAATGGACGTTGTGAGCCTTATGCTAAGTGAAATAGGCCAGACAGAGAAAGACAGTTTCTGTACAGTATCACCTATATGTGGAATCGAAAGAGAAAAAGTCACACTCATGGAAACAGAATAGAGAAGTGGCTGCAGAGGGTGGGTTGCCAGGGAGGGGGGAACAGGGAGTGGTGAGTAAAAGGAGACAAACTCGGCTGTCAGATGAAAACGGCCCAAGGGTCTAATGCATAACATGGTGTAACATGCTGATAACATCGTCTTACATCATTGAAATTTGCTAATGGAGAACTAAATGTTCTCACAATAAAATAATAGATAAATAAGTGAGGTGATGGACGCATTATTTAACTAGTTGGGGGAATTCTATTACAATGGAAAAAAAGATTTTCCAATAATGAGTGATGACCTATACATATGCTCATTGTCCTGAGACAGCTCATACATATTTAAGCATATTACATGCCCATTACATCAAATGTAAATATCTGAGGTGTAATATACACACAAAGCAAACATGAATTCATACTGGCACTTCCATTTAAACCAATATCACCAGTTCATTCTTCTCTTGTTCTGTTACTCTCCTCTCTGACAGTGAGGACCGGGCTGCCATCCCCAAATCCTCACTAATTTGCCCCATCTTAGGACACCCACTTTGCAGCTCTGAAACTGCTAACCCACACCACTAGAAAATCGAGCCTACTCAGTAGAGTCCAGGGTGCGTCCGTAGCTGTGTCTGACTTCCCGTCGAGAACATGTAGTAACAATGCTGTGGTCAAGTTAGGCACATTCGCTTTTTTCCCTCCTTCATTATGACAAAGTTTTTCATAGGAAATAGAAACAGATTTGTTTCTGTTGGTTTCCCATTTTATATTTTCCCCCATCCTTAGTGGCGTGACTCTTTTTGAGCAATAAAACATTATTAACATGACTCCAAAAGTTAAAATGACACCAAAAGGATATAAAAAGAAGTGTTGCTCCAGTTCCTTGCACTACTTCCCTGCCACCTCTGCAAACGGCCAGCCTCCTGAGTTTGGGGTTTATGCTTCCTATGTTTCCTTTGGCAAAAACGAGCAGATGCACATACAACTCTTACAATAGGCAACATTAGGATCCTTCCAGAAAAGGCACCACCGGCAGCTACCGTGTCGTCCTGGCAGGACCCGTGTCCTGCGGATCGGAGGGGCCCGCAGGGGTCAGCAGGGGACACGGAGCCAGCCCTCAGGTGCTGAGTGGATGTTACAAGTTCACTGCAGTCTGAACCCACATCCATCAACTGGCTGCTAATCCTTCTTGACAGACATCCCAGGAGAAACTTGACGTGTTAACTAGTTCCAGAGTTTAACAAGTGTGAAAGCCAAGGTTTGCATTTTGCAGGCTGGAAGCAAAGTGATTTATTTCTACATTTGACAGATAGTGGGAAGTCACCAAGGAAGTAGCCGGACTCAGTTGCCTGAATGCTCTTCCCTCACCCCACGCCAAGAAGAAACGCCTCCAGGTCTAAGGTTTCTTCCTTTCTTCCCCCTAAGTCTGCACCGAGGAGACCTCAGAGCCTCAAGCCCCAAGCCCTTCTTAAGGGGCATTTGATATACCACCCCATGGAGGCGACAATAGCAGGTCTGTCTGCTCGCCTGTCAGAGGGGCCTCCCAGACCCACAGGTGAGGAAAAAGGACGGTGGCTCCACCTGGGTGCACCTGTGCTCACCTGAGCAGAGTCAAGAATGTGAACAATTCAAGTATTCTCCAGCCCAGAAACTCAGCTGCGCAGACTAGGGGGAGCTGGGCGCACATTTCTCCTTTGTTTGCATCGCTTTTCTTGGCAGAAGGGCATGACCCATGCTGGATGGCGGGTGGGAGCCTCAGGGGGCCTCCTGGCTCTGGCCAGCAGGGCCACAGCAGAGGAGGTGGCTTCAGGGGCTCTGAATGGCCTGGAGCAGTGGGAGCCCACCTGGGTCTCAAGGAGCCCCATCTCTGCAAGGGGTGCAGAGGAACAAAGCTTTCCTGCCCACCCCTGAGTCTCCCGGGGTCCCCTCAAGTCCACCTCAGCTCCCCACGTCAGTCCACTTGGCTGACAAGTGTAGAGACACACACCCTTAGGGCAAAGACGGAACAAGTGGTCCCCCTTCCCGATCCCACTGAGAGCCTCTCCAGGTTGACAGCAGCTCCCTGGAGCCCCGCGAGGCTACGAATTGGGACTAGCGTGTTGATGGATGGTAACCTATACAGCAGCCCAGGAACGTCCCACAACTGGGGCCCTTTTATAGACTCTTGGGTTTGGAAGGCCCGTAGGGGTCACCGAAGCCAGGCTCCCAGCTCCCCAGCACTCCCTCAGCAACACCTTTGACAGGTGGCCATTCAGTCTCTGTCTGAATGGGACCAGCAATAAGAAACTCCACACCGCTGAATAGAGGACTCCTACTCGTCCTTCAAGACCTTGATCAGATGTCATGTGGGGAAGGCTCCTCCATCCCCCAGCCGATCAGTCACCCCAGGATTTCTGGTCTCACTGCACTTCCCCCTGGCTCTGCCAGAGCACAAGGCATGGAAATGTTTCTGCTTACACCCACGTCTGCCTCTCCTATTGGTCTCTGAGTTTTTCAAGGGAGTTGAATGCCACGTGTTATTCATCTTTGTCTCCTTGATTCTTAACATAACACTTGATGCTTAGACAATATTCCAATAATTGTTGACTATGCAGCTGAGTGCATTCTCCTATGACAGCTCATGTCACCATCAAACAGCTGTGACTGCCGGACACTCCACGCTAACACTGAGCCTGTGTCTGTTATCTTGCCACTTTCCACACCATGGTCCTGGGGGCCCCAAGAAAGTACTGTATTGCTTTTGCAGCCAGAAAAAGGAATGCCTTTCTATTTCCTTTTATGGAACATATGCAAGGATTAGCCAGCAAATCAAATGCACGTTTGCGACAAATTCCTAATGGGAAGGAGGTTCATAGGGGTGCTGTAGCATCACGGTTATGAACTCGGGGTTTGGGTCAGACACAGGCAGGCCTACTTTCTGGTTCTACCTGTCATTCCTCCCTAAGTGGTTGCTTCCATTCATGAAATGGGTAACTCCGGAGACGAGATGAGAAACTCTTGAGAAGCATTTAGCCCAGTACCTCAACCAGTATACTAAGCACTAGCTATTATTACTCGTTTAATCCTCCCAACAAACTAGTTAGGAAGGCAACACTATTCCCAGTGTCCAGATGTGGACTCAAGTCTTGGAGACACTGGGTCCTTGTCCCCAGTGAACCCAAGGTTCCCACTAAGTCCACCTGCCAGGACAGCCCACGCTCATGACAGACACTGAATTTCAATTCAAATCGGTGCCGACCCCGCAGGCCTTATCATCTGTTTATTGGGCACAGAAAAACCAGCAAAACAACTAAAACATTTCTTCCTGGCTTTTATTTTTAGAAGCCATCAAGAGGGTGTCTCGCGTCACAGAGGGACAGAGCTGCAAGTGTGTTTAGACACCTTAAACAAGAAGAAAATGGGGGCCCAGGGATGTTAACAGACATTCCTAATGTTTGGGGCTGGTACTTGGCCTGACAGCCCATCCAGCGCAGTTTCCACCTCACCCACCTAAGTGGAGGCCCCGTCACATACTTCCTCATGGGACATGTGACCGTGCCCGCTGTGTGGATCACCTCCTCATGGCTCCTCAGCCCCCAGGCACAGAGCATCAGTCCTTTCAGTTTTCTTCTAGGGCATGTGTCCAAGCCTTTCATCATTTCCACAGGCTTTCTTGATTTTTTTTTTTTTAATCTTTAGTCTCTGAAGCCCAATAAAGGGCCAGTTTCCTATGAAGAGCGGTTCTTGAATGAGGAAAGAAATCACAGCGCATCTGCTGGTGTGCAGCTGCGGTGAGGGAAGAGGGGAAAACAAGACGCTGCCGCCCCGGGCAGCTCTCCTTGTCAGGGTCATCGGCCCGGCGGCCGGCCAGCCGGGGGAGTGGTAGGAGAAATGAGATCCTCATTTCTAAAGAGCCTGGGGAATCGAGCTGCTTGGAAAAATGTGATCCTCGCAAAGATAAGATGGGCAGAGAAGTCAATAAAACGGCCAGCTTACTATGAAAACACTTGACTGTTTTCCGCCGTCTCCTCCTGACACACGTTCCTGCTCTCTCCCAGCTGACGCTACTATAATATTATAAAAACAGGTGCCAACTCCAAGCCTTAGGGAATAGTGCCCAGTGCCCGGCGTGGAGAGGGTCATTCGTTCTTGTCTGGAGAACACCTCTACCCACACATCTCCAGCCGCCGCCTCGTCTTCCTGTTCTCACCCCGAGTGCAAAGCCACGCGATGACACAAGGGGAGAGGTGGGTTGGACAAAACCAAAGAGAAATAGATGTAACAGTTCATTGGTTAGTAGAAAGTTCCTTGAACTGCAAATCACAAGATTCAAGCTTTATGAATTTCATCTCTTCAAATTTTGTGAACCCCAAGTAATTGCTCCACGTGTCCAGATCCCACCTGCTCCTGCCGTAAACTATGGATGACAGCCAAACCCTGCCTACCTGAAGGCAGGTGGCATCATCAAACAGAAGGTTCCAGAGTCCCTTCCAGTTCCACAGCTCATTATTATATCTTTTTTTATTCTTTTTTCCCTTTTTTTTTAAATTGTTTTTGACAGAGAGAGAAACAGATGCAGAGAGACAGAGAGAAGGGGGAGGGCCCAGAGCAGTCTCCATAGTTCTACGTCACTAGTTTTTGATACAGTTTCCTTCCACAGGTGGGCACAGGGCTGCTCAAGGCAGGAACCGGGCCGGGGGCCTCCCGCGTGGGAAGCACACCGCAGTTCAGCATATGGGTCCGCACGGGCCGGGGCCGGGATTCGATCCTCGAACCCGGCTGCAAAGCAAATTCAGCCTGCTGAGCCATCCCGGCTTCCCCTATTTTTATTCTTTTTCAACAACTTTATTGATATGTGAGTGGCATACGGTAAATTGTACATATTTAAAGAAAACAACTCGATAGGTGTTGACACATGGGTACGCTCATGAAACCAGCACCACATGAAGATAATGAGCACATCCAACACCCCCAACGACTCCTCTTTCCACCGCACAACCTCACCCTCCTATAACTGTACCCCATTTTGAGTTCCCGAGAACTTTAGGGAGTGGAACCACATGGTATGTGCTCAGCATTGTCTGCATATGGTTCATTTATTGAGTCAAACGTATTTCCCAAACTCCACTGGCTCCCGACAAATGGCGGGTGCTGGAAAGAAAACCAAGGGAGAAAAGAAAGCATGCAGAGCAGAGGGTGCTATTGGGGGTAGGGTGGTCACCCCGAGCCCTGTAGGTACTGGAGGGGGGGAAGGGTCCAGGAGCAGGAAGAAGGACATTCTCTGGCTTCTGACTCCACTGGGAAGAGGGCCCCCACCTCGGCTTCCCTTAGCTGCTGTGGGAGTGTGGGCACCTGGCCGGCTCTGCGTGGAAAGGCCGGGAGCTGAGAGTCAGGGGACCGGGCCCCTGCTTCTGTGCCTGCTCCTCCCAGGACCAGTAGGAAGGTGCCCACCTGTGTGCAGTCGGGACCTTCCACGGGCCCAGCTGCAAACGGCCCTCTGTGTCCCAGCAAATCGTCTCTTGTGCACCATCCCTTCCAGCTCTTGAGAGGTGACAATGCTTCTTCCAAAGCAACTCAGAAAACTTCCCACTGGTGACCCCTACTCCCTGGCAAGCCTGTCTCCCTGACCCAAATTCATACAGCGGATCACTTGTTGTGATTGGAAGGAAATAAACGAACAAGCAACAAAGCTTGCTCCAAAATGCTGCCCCGGCTGCTGATGAGCATGCCCCAAAGTTCAAAAGCGTGTCATTGTTTTGAATTAAAACAGCGAAGTTCAATTTTCAAAAAATGCAAATATGACACAGTGTTAAGAACACCTCAGAGAGTTACCTGCTTGGAACACCTTGGTGGGTGGAATCATGCCCCCCTCCCCCAAATATATGTCTGTGTGCTAACCCAGGACCTGTAAGTAAAGCATGCACCCCGAAGAGAGAGGAGAGGAGAAAACACGTAGAGGAGGCGGCCACGTGACAACGAGGCCTCGATGGGGTGACGGGGCCACAAACCCAGGGGTGGGTGGCACCACCAGATGCTGGAAGCAGATGCCAGCCCTGCCACCAGCCCCTCGAGTTGGGGCCTATGCCCTCAGAATGGTGAGAGAATAAGCTCGTTTCGGCCACTCAGCTTTGGTGCTGTGTGTCTGCCCGCCAAGAAACGAGTTGCACCCCTTCGAAGCAGCATCTACCACGTTAGCTTCTCTGCAGAGCGCTGGGCCCTGAGGCATGAACTGTTTCATAGGGAAGGAGGAGCTGTAGGCAACGTTGGTGAAGGGGAGTGTGACAAGCAGATCCAGGAGGGCACAGAGGTGGCAGAGGGGCCACACCAGAATACCGTGCTAACAAGAGGGTGAGGGCACCAGGGTGAGTGGCAGGGGGGAGGGCAGTGACTGGCACTTGGGGACTTGAGGGGTATGACAACCACCCCCAGAACCTACACTTAATGTCCCTTCAGTATTATGTCACTCACTGTGGCTTCCAACCCATGGCTCAGAGAACCGGTTTCATTCCCAGCAAGGACTCCCCACCTCCCCCCACCAAAGGGCCAGCTGATCCCACTCAGTGTCCTGGGAGAAGGCTCTGGGCGGAGCAGAAAGAGTTATGCGCAGCTCCCACGGGCTGCCTTTCTCAGCAGCGAACGCTTGAGGAACCATCTCACTTGTGCTCAAAGGCAAACATCCAGCTGTTGGCTTCAGATGAAGAAGTCACAGGCAACCCAGCCCTGCTTCGGAAGATGGCTGGCCTGTGATTTGTCACACGGAGAGGGCCCCGGGGACCAAGGACAAGGGTCTGAGGGAGCAGGCTGACACGCGCCCAGCTGTGAGTGGGAACACACAGAACCCACGCGGCCGTGGGTGGGCCTTCTCGCCCGAAACCCTTTTCTTCACTGCGTCTGACGGCCAGGATCAAGCAGCCTTCTCCGGGAGCACCTTGAGGACACAGGGAAGAGAGCTTCCCTGGGGGTTTCCCAACACTCCCCCCTCGTGCTTGTTTTCACCTGGCACTGCCTCCTCCCGGCCCCGGCTCGCGCCCGGCCCACGTGACCGGAGCCCTGCCGTGCACAAAGCCCCACTATGCCGGAGCGATGTTATCAGGGCCGGGCCTGCCTAGCGCCGTAAGACAGCAGCCGAGCCAGGGTGGCCGGCCCGGGACTGAAACAGGACTCCCATGCGGCCGACAGAGGACAGACTGGCCTTTGTGAGGGACAAAGCACACTTAGGCTCAGTCCTTACTAACACCACAGTCACCAGACCGCCTTCCTTCCCAACTTCTAGCGCAAACCCTGCATGGGCTCCTGCAGGATCCGATCAGTCCTGGAGGTGACACTAGGAAGAGGATGTGGCTGTATGTGGCATCAGTCTTGGAGACCATCAGAACCCTGAGCCCATTAGAACACACACTGCAAAGCCAGCCTTGGCCGAACCACAAGACTAGCCTCAGCTTGGCAGAGTGGGTGAGACCAGAAAGTACTGGTCATCAGAGAGGGAAGCGGTGTCTTTGTAGGAGAAACTACAGATTTGGAACCATATCACCAAGATGATGAGCACCTTAAGGTCTTAACGGTGTACAGTGTGGATATTGGCACAAATCAGAAGATCAGCAAATAAACCAACAAGGGTATTGAAAGCCAGCAGTTTGACTACCTAACCCCTTTAATTACATACACCACCCATGTCTCGTGAGCAGGGCTCACCTAGGGACAGTACTGTCTTGCATAAACCGGAGTTAGCTTGTCGGAGCTCTGGTCTCCCAGCTCCCACTCAACATTGGCTATGCAGCCCTAAGAAAGGCCGAGCAGGGAGCACAACAAGGTGTCACCACACAGCCACCGGGAAGCACAGATGGGCTGGGGGTGGAGAGGCAGGGTGGCCCTGTGGGGAGGGGCTCAGCCTGGAAAAACAGCCCTGTTCCGTCCTCGCTTTGCCTCACCCACCAGCTGTGTGACTTGGGGCAATAGGGTCACCTGTCTAAACTGAGGAGTCCTTATCAGTGAAGTGACAAAAGCAAAACTACTTCTCTCACGAATAGTTGTGAGGATGCACAGGGACTGGTACAGAGAGCTCGGTAAATATTTGCAAAATGAATGGCTTCAGAGGCGGGCTTCAGGCTACGAAGAAGAGAGAGGTCAACGCAGGACGCAACGGGCTGAGACGAGGCTGGGCAGATGTCCCGTTTTAAACAGGACAGAAAACAACGGCACTGTCTTGTTTCAAATGGCACACCTGGTCAGCTACTGCCACCTTGAATGTCGCCAGTGAGACCCATTTGCGGGCAGGCAGGGGGCAGAGTGTTCCTCTAACTAACGCTCTGTACATTGTGGAGAGAAAAGTGAGGCCAACCAAAAGCTTGAATAAGGTGACAGTTTCGTTACACTGAGAAGAGGAAATGGAAGGAGCTAACGTGTGTACTGCCTGCATCGGCAGCCAAGTGCTAGAACTTCACCGAAACTCGAGGGGTTAATTCTCACAGCAACCCTATTAAATCCATTTGAAAGGCCAGGAAACAGAGCTGCAGAGATATCAAGTCACAATAGCAAACAACTACTTGGGCACCTATTGTGTGCCCAGCAGGGGTGGCTTCTCAAAACTGAGGTTTTGGGCAGGTCCTGGGAGAGTCTGTGGTCAGAGAAGATGAACGTTGATAGTGGTTTGGGTTTGGACTTCAATCAGATAAGCTACCTCTCCCGTCTAAGTCAGAACCGAACCGCCTCCTGACAAAGATTATAAGCAGTCAGCTTCAGGCCTGTGAGTGAGGAAAGCCTCCACCCTCACACCACACATACTGATGACCCCATACCTCCCACGGCTTTGCTGGACCCTTACGGCCATTTGGAATCCCCTCCATGTTATGGGGTCCACGTAGGAGTCTATAAACTGTTCTCTTAGCTAAAGCTCACTAGTGCACAACTCTTAGGATGCTTAGCTAACTTCATCCTTCACCAAAGTCCAGCTCAAACAAAACCTTCTTCATCTGCACAGACCAGAGTCGCCCAGTGCATAGACCATGCACGGGACAGAGCAGCCCAGTTGCTGAGAGTGAAGACACGAGCTGTTCAGACACTGCTTGTCTGTGAACACAGGTGAGAACAGAACAAGGCTGAGCCTCTGGTTGGATGCAGAGTGGCAGCCGGAAGAGGAGCCCTGGGGTGATCTTTGGGCAGGTGGCCGGTCCAAGAGCAGAGCAAACTTTCTCCTATCAGATGACAGAGGGCGAAAGGCCACGCCCTAAAGGCACCTCCTCAGGGACCCTGGACACCATTTGCTGGAGTCACTGACCCTAGACCTCGAGGGTTTGCAGAGCTTGTTGGACTAAATTAAGGACCCTTGTACAGGTCAGAGAGAGCCGCCCTGCTAACACGGCTTCCTTGATTTTCGGGTGGCCAGCCACATGGAGGTGCAGGTGGCTCTGAGGTGTGGCTGTTGCTCAATAGCCAGCCCTGGGGCTACTCTGAACAGGAAGAAAGACTGTGCCTGCTGTGGGGGCACAGGAATGGAAGTGGAGGAAAGAAATGGGTCATTAGTCAGAAGACAATGCCTGAGGTCAGCCTTCTTTCAACCTCGACAAACATTTCTAAGGCTCAGGATACAGCGCACAAGCCAACTTTTCTTCTGGAAATTCTAACCTGTGCTTGAATAATATTCCACCCTGCTCTGCAGTACAGAAGCAGAACCCCATATCACAGGATTTTTCTTTTAGGTGCAAAGCGGAGGCCACTTTACTCACTCCTAATTGTCCATTGTGATCTGAAATTCCACAATTAGACATGCATTCCTTTGGCTTAGTATTTCCTTCCCCCGTTGAAATACAAAAGTCCCTGGCAGACCATGCTTTGAATCGATCAGTCATTTACACTTTATATTAATTGACGTAATCCACTCTGACCTCAGAATTTGCTATCTGAGATAATAGGGGAGTGGGAGTACTTCAAAGAGGATTTCAAGCCTCAAAATCACTGTCACCTTTCTCAATTTTTACAAGTGATTTGTTCCTGCCTCAAATGGTACCCACGTTAAATATTAATGATCCTATGATACACTTAACCTGGATACTCCTTTATATTTTTTTCTTTTTCTGCATTTTCTACTTCTTTCTCTCCGTTATTTCTCTTCTCTCACTCAATTTCTTCTGTTTTTCTCTCTGCTCCACCTACCTCAAGCCTGCAGGGACGTCCATCTGTATGTTCATGGCATTCTTTAACACAGGGGCAGTGTGGGCTATGATAAACAGCACCACGACTTGGAAGCGAGAAGGTCTGGCTTTAGACCTAGCTTGTGTGGCTCAGTACCAGGGTGACTTTGGACAAGTCACTAGTCTTATTTTCCTCCTTTGGAAAATTGAGGCAACACATTATACCAACCCAGCAGGAAGCTGTGGCGATACAATGTAGTCTCACCAATGTGGCTGGGGTGCAGCAAACTCTTTATCCTCGCCCCTTGGTCTTCGTCTGGGCCTGACAAGAGTGTCCAGCGACCCCTGGGCATTGGTCAGCTACACAGACTGGAGATCGTTAACCTCTCCCATGACCCAGTGTTATTTTTGTTTCATTTCCCCTGGCTTTAATCTTACTCCTATTATGGTGTTCTCAGATAAGTTGCAATAAGTCTGTAGCATGGCAGCTTGATCCTGAAAATACACAGGCTTTCTCTGATCAATTTGAATGGCAATCCCACAGCTTTAGAACAGAGCTCCCAAAAGCAAGGTGTTAGTGCAATTGCATCAGAGTCCCCACGAGCGTGTGCTAAACCTGCAGACACTCGGCCTGCCCTGGACCTCCTAAACAGATACCTCTGGGCATGTGGCTTGGAGTCCAGGGTTTGCCACACAGCTGATTCTCAGGTGCTCCAGAGTTAGAGAGGTGCTGTCCCATAGGAGAAGCTCGGTTCTTAACTGACTATTGCAACATGGACAGAAACACAGTCATCAGCTCACTGGCTAGTCACAGCAGCAAGACAAACTTCTTCCTCTGGTTAGTGAGACCCAGGGAAATGACTCGCCTGGATGCTCACAGCTGGTTAGTGATCGACACAGAAGGAAACCCACGTTAGATGTCCCGGGGTCAGCGCTGTCTCCACTACACCATTTGTCTGCCTCTCCAACGCCTCCAGTCGGGACAAAGATGTCTCACTACCTAACAAAGGGCCCCAGGAGTCCCAGAATCTGCAGGCAAAAGGAGTAAAATAGATGAGGGGTGTGTGTGTGTGAGAGAGAGAGAGACAGGCAGACAGAGATGCAGAGATAGAGAGACAGACAGACAGAGAGCTTCTTTGCTTTCCTGTGTTCATCACATTTTCTCTTATTTTCAAATTCATCATGAAGGTTAGCTGCCTGATATGTTCTTTTCATATTCCTGAAAATACAACTTCATTGAGTATAATCATAATTAAATTCCATTATACGGGAGGAATTGAGATGACTAATGACATGTTTTCTTTTTAATACTGAGATTTGATCTATATGTCCATTTAAGTATTTAATGTGCTTCCTTATAGTTGGGAGCTGTTCTATCATGTTTCATGCTCCCACCTGATAAAAGATTTTTGGACTCAAGTAATCATTTAAAATATTAGCTATTATCTGGCAGAGAAATTAATTTAATGGTACCACAGAAAGAGTGAAGTTGAAAGAGCAGTGGTCTGAATGTCAGGAGATGTGAGGTTCCAGCCCCAAGAAGGAGTCGTGGAACCCGGTAAGTCACTTATGCTCCTGGGCGGCAGATTCCCCAGTGGGGAAATCGGATGGAAAGTGAGCACTTAGGGTCCTGAGTGCTGCCTAGCAGCGTTCTCGGTAGGCTGCCGGACGCTCACGGGAAATGCTGCAAGTCTGCCACATCCCATCCTGGAGAGTCAACGCGTGTTCTCATCATAAAGGCTATGGAGGTTCAGAAGGAAAGCGCCCGCTGTCTCTCCCCGCAGCTTTCTCCAAGCCCCTTTCATTTCCCATGCAGGAAGAATTTATTAAGCACCTATCTCATGCCAGGCACTCCGGGTGTGGGGATTCAGCAGGGAACAAAACACAGCAATGCCTTCCCACAGGAGCTTAGGGCTTAGTGAAGGAGACCCCACAAGTGAAATCAAAAATTAAAATTTATAGCATGTTAGATGATGCAAAAGGGTTATGGACTATAAACCAGGGGAAAGAATTGGGGTAGAAGGGAGGTATGAGTGACCAGTGTTCTTTAAGGATAATTCTTGTTAATGTCCCTAGACCTGACATTGTGTAACGATGTAACCTGTACAGCCCTGCCCTGAAAGTTGTCTCAGGGCCCGTGTACTAGTAAAAGCATCTCTCTATTTGCCTGTGAATGAGCACACTGGGAATCCTGTGGTGAGTAGGCAGGGGTAGAGTGTGTCTCTGACACCATAACTGGCTATGTGGCCAGATCACTCCTGTGATGTCACATCGAGTGTAATTTCATCCACTTGCCCTTTGTCGGTCTAGCACTTCGCCACGTGCAATCAGGAGACACTAAAGTAGAGGCCCTCACCCTCACCCGGAGGCTACTGAGAGTCTCACTGGATGAAACAACGGGCATGACAATTGCAGGTCAATTTCTGCTGCAAGCAGGATGCGACGGAAGACATCAGACAGAATCGTGAGGTTGGGCACCCAGTGGCCATCCTGCCCCTCGTCAGCGATCTGGTCTGTCACTTCATTAGTCTGGGCCTCAGCCTTGTCACACTTAAAATGCAGACGTTGGATGAGATGACCACCAAAATTGCCTCTGTTGGTGAAACATCACTTTATATATTTCTATGAGGCAGCGTGACTATTCACTTTTGCAAGCTGGTAGTTAAACCGCGGGCAGTGTGATGCAGGCCTGGAAGGGGTGAACGTCGTGGGAAGTGGCTGACACCGCATACCAGGTTTTTGTTGTGTCCATGGGGCAGCGGGTTAACAGCCTGGCACTGGACTAGCGAGTCCTCCGATGCAGTGCACGGGGAGACTTGGCGCGTGGTGAGTATTGCCGGGATTCAGAGACAAGAAAGACGCGCTGCGGGGTAGGACCGCGTCGTGGAAAGAGAGTCTGGCTGGTTCGTGAAGCACAGACTGTGGGGGGAGCATTTCCAATGGCAGAGCGCACAGGGGTGACGGGGAGTGTCGTGTGTGAACACCTGGAGCAGAGGGCCATGCTGAGCACATCATTCCCCATCATGAGAGGCTGGCACAGTGCAGTGTCCTGAGAACAGAGAGCACTCTGCGGGGGAGGGGTCTGGATGGATCCCAACCACCTACCAGATGGGGTGGGGGCAGGTGCGCTCACAACTGTCCATCAAGCACGACCCAGAGGCCCAGGGCACAGGATCCTGGAATGGGAAGGTGGGGATCAGGGCCCCATCACAAAAGAAGAATGCTAATATGAGCCCAGCTTGAAGCCAAGCTCAGATCAGCTGGCACTGAACTGGGTGTAGCTACTGAAGACAACGCACACATGAACTGCACAATGGGGGCAAGAGCTGCCTTCAGGAGTTGGGTTCACTTTCAGCAGATTTGTCTGCGAGCCCTACGAGGCCGTGTCAGAGTAGCTGGTTGACAAGAAACCATTTCCGCCTTTTCTCCTGCAAGCGTCACGCTGTGTGCTGGGCACAATAAAAACGTTCACGGATGCGCGTGTCTAACGCCCCGTCGGACATGCCTTTGGCACCTCCTCAGATCCTCTTGGCCTCATTACTGCAATCAGCTTCATGTAGGGGCCCCTGCTCTCAGCCCTCCCCACGCATCTTCACCTGGGACCTCTGCTGATGCTGTGCCTTGGGACCCCTCAGAAACCTGTCTGAAGCCCTAACCTGCACAACCCAGATGTGCATGGACAAAACTTTGACCGATGGCAGGCAAGAATGGAGGGCAATGCTTCTCTGTGCCCCCCGTGTGGGAGGTCCCGAGGTGCCCTTCCTTGGCCTCCTCAGGCTGTGTGGTGGGGACATGCGGCAGTCGCTGGTGCCAGCGCCCAGCGCACCCCACCCACCCCCCAGCTCTACCCTGCCTGTGCCTCTCCGCTGCCCCCTGCCACCCTTCTCCTATGTTAAATCTTGGACTCGGCTCTGCTTTCTGGGAAACTCAAGGTGAGACATGTCCTGCCTGGGTCTGTTATTATCTCGTGGACATAAATACAAACAACCAAGATCCTAATGAACAACCTGCCCATTGGGAACAGATGGATACGATGAGAACAGCTGAGAACCTTTCCTAGGGAAAAGCTGAAGGGAGCAGGTTTTTTCTGATCCTCAGGTTTCCCAATTCCATGACACCAGACCTAGGTGACAAAGTTTGGACAAGGTGCAGCACTCACCATCGTTTGGAAGAGATAAAATTTCAGTGTGTTGATTAGGTCAACCTGGATTTCTTACTGTTTTCATGGGTATAAGAAATAGTTTATTTGGGGTGTTTTGAGGGGAACCATGTCTCAGCTGTGGCAGCAACACCCCTGGTAAGAGGAAAAGAGATAAATCATCAACCAATGACGGCAGCTCTCTGCCATCACGAGTCTAAGGACATCTAAGAGTCACCTGTTTGTTTTCTCTTGAAATTTTTTAAACACATTTTTTAAAGATTTATTTTATTGTTTGAGAGAAGGTAATGGGGGGAGAGAGAGAGAGAGACAGAGAGAGAGAGAGAGAGAGAGAGAGAGAATGGGTGGAGGGCCCAGAGCAGTCTCCATAATTGTGCATCAGTAGTTGTGACATGTTTTCATTCCACACAGGTGGGTGGAGAGCTGCTCAGGGAGGGAACTGAAAGGGGGGCCTCCTGCATCGGAGGCGGGAACCTTCACTGCTGAGCCATCCTGGTGGATACCAGTTGCGCTGCAATTTAGCATGTGGGGTTTGCATGGGCCAGCGCCAGGAGTCAACCCCTGGACCCCGTGATTACAGGGCAAGCGCTCCGCCACTGAGCTAGCCTGGCAGCCCTGATTCTATTGAATTTTATGGGTAACTCATTTTCCTCAATGCTTCAGAAGTATACACATTTGAAGTATAATTATTTTCTTTGCAAGATGTTTCTTTTATGTTCTTTGCACTATTTCAAGTGCCTTGTGTGGATGAACAACTCTAAGGTGGGTACAATTATCATTGCCCATTTTACAGACAAGAAAGCTGAGACCCAGAAACATCAAGTAACTTACCATTGTAGAATGGAGCTGAGATGTAGACCCAGCAGGGCCTGACTACAAAGCCTGTACACCCTGACCCCAGTGGACACACTGTCCCACACGCTGATGCCCTGCCGTGTTCAGATAGAGAAGTGAGACTGTACAGACACTGGCGAACAAGGAACAGCTCAGAGCCTTACCACAGTGGGGCTAACATGACACCTATTTGGATGAAAGGAAATAAAAGAAAAGCAGTGCACTGTTGGGCACCCAGAGGTTTTCTGCACTCCCCATTGAGTTCATATGCATCAGTTTGACTTGTTTTGTATCTTATTGATTGAAACAATCAATCTTCTGAGGATATATCCATGCTAATCAAGTCATTTAAAAATGCACTAATTGGGGAAACCGGGATGGCTCAGTGGGTTGAGTGCTCACTTTGCAGCACCGGGGACCAAGGATCAAATCCCGGCCCCGGCCTGTGCGGATCCATATGCTGAACTGGGGAGTCCCCCCCAGTTCAGTTCTCTCTGTGTCTCTTCATCTGTCTCTCTCTCTCTCTCTGTCAAAAACAATAAATAAATAAATAAATAAATCTTTAAAAATGCACTAATGGATTAAATCCATTTATGAACGTTTCTGACCAACCTTGGCATTTTTAGCAACTATTTGGCTTCAGTAGGATGCAGACATTGACCACTTACTATGTATAGTTTATCTCAGCTTCTTGTCTAAACTGCTCTAAAATGATTACTGATGGCATGAGTTGGGGAGGAGGGGTTGCACAGATGTACACAGAGAGATCTATAGGTAATGCAAATACATGTTTTCGTAAAACATATTTATCCTTCCTATGTGGGCTGCGTTCTGATACATTTAACTGTATTTTATTTCATTATCTTAAAATGCTGATCAGGAAGTGAGCCACCATCCATCCACAGTAGGCAAAACTCTCTTGCACGTGTACACCAAAAAGTGTGCAAACATGTCCACAGTAGCGCTGCTTTATTAACCTCCAATCAGGAACAAGCTAATGGCTCCACCAATAGACTGGATAAAAATACCATGTTCTAGTTCTGTAGTGTGATACTGGTCAGCACTGGACATGAGTAAGTTACAGGACAGGAGACTACAGGGGTGATTCTCAGGAAGATACATTTTGAGGAAAAAACTGTTTTACAGGACCACACATAGACAGTATAGCATCTCAGGGTCTGTTCCGAATTATTCCAAAGGAAGTTATAAATGACATTCTATGGCTTGTGTTTAATTCAAAGCCAACTGGCCTCAACTAATTTAGGTCACAAGGAGGTGTCTAAATGGAGACAGGTCTACGTGTGAAATGGCAGATGATAAGAAATGGAGGTCCCCTGGGGCCCTTGAATTTAACCCAGTGAAACTAGGCTGATCATACGTGCGTACAGTTTGAAAAGGGACAGTGTGCTGTTTTCTGTTCAGCTTTAAATAGGACATCTGGTCAGCCTACCCGGGGGTTCCCTGCCCACACAGGTCCACCCATTGAGAGGAATGGTCTTTTACTCCTATAACGTCCTCAGCATCTGCTATGCTGGCACGAAGCTCATCAAACACCTAATGAAAGGGGAAAGGAGAGGGACAGAGGACAGGGAGAGCAGATGTCCCAGGTGTGGGCATATTTGGGGCCCTGGATCTCAACTGTGTCATCTGTGGAGATGCACACCCTGGGACCAAGGACAGGCTCCAAGCTTCAGGACTTCATCCATGTCCCCTGAGGGCTGGGAATCATTTCCTCCCGTTCACAGGGCCCAGAACTTATCACAGATGGGGGGTCAAGTGCAACAAAAGTGGAAAGTGGCTGGTCACCTGCGAAGCCTTATACAAATGCTACCTGGTCCCCAAATGCTTTGGCCCCAAGGTCTTAGACCTCCCTGTAAACACGTTTCTGGATCATTTGACTCTGGAGGCTGCTAGGGCTGTAAGCCCCTCCGCCCGCTGGCTGCTAGCTGAACCCCTTGAATGCAGACAGTCTTTCTGCTGCAATCAAAGATAAGGATACAGAAAGGGTGTTGACAACGAGCGTCACCAGCTTGGCCTCGAGGGAGCAGGCAGGTCCTGCATTGCTGAATGAGTGTGAATGGAGACTGTGACGAGGTAAAGACACCTGCTTACCCAGCGGGCAGAGCCAGGTCACCAAGAGGCCCAGGTCAAGAAATGGAGAGGGCCCTGGGGGCTGGGGCTGGGCTGGACCCACACCCACTCTGCACCTCAGGAGAAAGGCCACTCACTGAGGTTGGGGGACATCTTCCAGCCTGGCAGCAGGCAGCAGACAGGTAGGCCACCAGAAACATGGGACAGGAGGCATCGTCTGTGTAGCTCCTGTCTTTCCACCCGCATGCCGGAGCCCGCATCAGGAGACCACGCAGCCCTGCCCAGCGCCACACCTGAGAAGAAGCCCACCTGACCCCTGGCAGCTTCTGGGCAGAGACACAGCTGGGACCCCACCAGCCAGCACCCGTCCCTGGTCAGCACGTGTGCTGCAGAACCAAAGGGCCAGGGGTTGGGACACAGCTGAGAGGCTTCTAGGAGCCGTGGGACATAGGCTGCAGGGTGGCAGCAGCAACAACAGCTGTGGAGTGTGGAGTGTGGTCAGCAACAACCACAGAAAAGGGGTATCAGTCCGAATTACTGAATGGCAGGAGCCGCATTTCCTTGGATGACTGTCCTGGGCCGGGATCATGCTGAGGCTTCGGCCACACCTTTCCTTCCTCATCTGCAGGCACCTCCCTCTCACCTCGCATGGCAGCTCACGCGTCTACTGCACAGCATTCTCAGACTCCCTGAGCTGATTCGATGTCCTCTTTCTGGCCTAGCCACCTCACCGCAAGTGGCAGTATTTCATCTTTTCTTATGGCCGAATAAGCTTACGTCGTGTCTACATACCCAGGTGACCATGCTAAGTGAAATGAGTCAGACGGAAGTCATATGTGAGATATAAAACTGAAAGCAACCAACAAACAAGACAACCAAAACCTTGCAGACACAGACAACCAGAGGGTAAGGGGGGCGGGGGTGGTAGAAGAGGGTAAAGGTGACAGAGGGAGAACTGGCTCTGGGTGGTGACCACACAGTGTGACGATGTCATGTAGAATTGCACACTTGAAACCTATATAACTGTACTAACCAATGTCACCCCAATACATTTAATAAAAAAATTTTTTTTTTAAGTTTGCCGTCTCCTACTTTCCCAGGCCACTTGGTACAATTCCTGCTGTGATGTGCGTCACATGCTGGTTGTCTCTGTTCGTGTCCGCTTCTCTCGTGAACAAGGGCAGTGGCCTCTATGACTCGTCACCGCCCTGGCGCAGCACAACGCCAGGCACACGTTCGGTGCCCGGATGTGTCTGTTGAGGGAATAAATGGCCAGCTAACCCAGTGACACCTCTCTCTTCCAGGAACAGATCAGGCCACCCTGCTGGCTTTATGTCTGAGTGAAATATCAGTTTCTCCGTCTTCACAGGGGCAAGGCCAGATGTTTACCTCTTCAACTGGGGGTGAGAGGTGCCTGTGTGCAGATTCTTCCAGGGGAAATAACTAGTTACTTTCAGTTTGCCCCCATCTGCCTTCCATGGTTACCATCAGAGCCATTCCGCTCCATACACCCAGCTGCATTGTGTGATCCTGGGCCCCAAATAGGACAAGGAGCAAGCAATTACCCAGTGGATCTAACAAGTGTAGACACCCTGGGAAATGAAACATAGAACAGATTTTGTGCAGGCTGCTTGTCTGATTTACCCTGATTCAACCACTACTGGTCATGAGAGTCCTTCAATAACAATGCACAAACTTGACCAAGCCTTTGCTCTCTCATTCTTCAGTATGTTCTTTCTGGCATGGGTTCAATCAACAGAGGTAGAAAGAAGGAAAGAGAGCGATGAGGCAAGAAAGTTAGAGAATTCAACTGATGGCGCCCTTGGCCAGTAAAATGCAGGCAGACACGGATGAGTTTCAGCTGCAAGGGGGCCATTGGTTCAGATACTTCAAGCCAGAATTACAGCTTCCTTCTTACCGCGTTCAGTGTTTGCAATTCATTCTGAGCCCGAGTGATCTAGACGTGTGCTGACCAATTCACCTTACCCACTCGTGGTGGTGAGCACTTGAAAGGTGGCTGATGGGACACGCTAAAAATCAGTACAGTAGTTGGGATAGACTGTGTTCAAGAACATATATAAGGATTATCAAAGTTCATACCTCCATTGCTTCTTCCTCTTGTAGCATGGCTAATGGAAAATTTAAAGTGGCACAGGTAGTCCTATTGTGTTCCTATTGGCCAGCTTCGGTTCACCTCCTGAGGCTCAGGTTAGCAGGGGGCTGGCTCTAGTCACCTCTCTGCCCTACATGACTGTTCCCTTGGCCAGAAACCCCGCCTTTCACTCCAAGCCACTGCTGCCCGCCTTTGCAAGCGAGCTCGTTAGCGTGGATCACTCAGAGCAGCCCTTGCCCTCACCTGATACAATCAGGGGGACTCCCCACCTGAAAGGTGATCTCCCAGCAAATCTCAGGCCATCAGGCAAGCTCTGAGGACAAAGAGGGGTTGTTGATGGAATGTCCCAATCCCTACAGAAAGGTCAACCCCCAATCCAAGCCTCTCTCCTCTCCTCGCCCTCCTGTACCTGGGAAGACCTTCATTTTCCCTGTGAAGTTCCCCAAAAGACCCCTCTTCGCTGAGACCCTCCCCCCGCCCTGCCCCCCACTTCCTGCTGTACCAGAGTTCTCATCAGCAGCCCGTCTTGACAACGGGCACGGAGCAGCCTCCGCTGAAAACTCTTGAGTTGCTCACCTGGCCAGGCTGCCTCCCAGACATAGGCCTGACGTCCTACAAGGGCTGCTTCAAACCCACTTCCGTGTTCTGTGTTCATACTTGTCACAGGTAATCTTCCAGGACAAGGAAGGGCCGGATGTGGCCAGATTTACTCCGTGTTCCCGATTTATAAGGGCATCGCTATGTTCCCACATACACGGGCTCATCAGGTCTTTGACTAGCCCCTGTCTTCTTCTTCCCCTTTGCCACCAAATGAGTCCCCAAATTAGTCTGCTTCTCCCCTTTCCATCCCCCCCACCAGCCCACTACTTTGCACACAGTGTGACCACAATAATAGCCACCAGATGCCAGATAGCTAGTGATCTTGTACATCTACTGTTCATGCCAATTTGGCAAGCAGCCAAATTCTACCCAATTACTGATAAGGAAATGATAAGGAAATAGAGATTTGAGGGGGGAAACAGGAAGCAGAAAGTGGCACAATGACACCACAAGCCTCTCTGAGTCCACACTGATTCGCCCAGCTCGGCGTAATGAGAAAAGGGCCAAAGTTATTTCTGTCTCAGCTTCGTCCGTCTCTCCCCTGACCGCTGAATGAAACGTGAAAAGCTGAACCCATAACCCCCGGTGCTTCAATATCTGCCCGTTGGGGGTGTGGGAGCCAGTTGGCTGAAGTGAGTCCTGACATGTTGGGGTCTATACTTCCGTTATGTACATGTGTATGTGTAATGCTGACTGCATCTTGTCTTACGGAGATTGTTAACTTGGCATACACGTTGCTACATAACTGCACTAACATTATTTAATAATATGCATTCTCTCCTCACTACCCTTGAAGCTTCATAAGAACGGAAGCTGTGTCCACCTTCCTTCAGGCCGTAGTAATGCCTCTTCCTGGGTAATGCTCGAATTGCACAACTTCTGCTCCCAGTGGATAAAGTCCAGTCTGTTAAGGAGACGTGGGAGGCCCTTCCCAGCCAATATGGCCCTTGTTGAATTTCACAGCCCACCCCAGGGACCCCTCCTCCCCGCCCCCTGCCTCCAGCACTCCAGCCACAGGGCCATCTTCCCCTCAACAGAGTGTTCTGCTCATACCGTACGTACTCCTTCTGGACTGCCCTTGCCCACCCTGTGTTCCTGACCTTCTCCAGATTAAATATCACCCCACCTTGATGCCACCTCCTTCTCCACTTTGCCTCCCCTTTGTTAAAAGCCCAATGACATCCTCATGACCTATTTACCCACCCTTTCTCACCAGCTAGAGTTATTCTCTCTGGGAGGAAGGTCGGTTATTTGCAGAATACAGTGTGGCAGGAAAACATCCCTCACTAAACTATGTGATTGTATCAGAGGGAATTGAAGTCTGAAGAGCAAGGATTTCAGATATGGACAAGGGGTCTTGATCAGAAACAACAGGAAGGAAAGCCTTCCCCAGATTAGAAGGGGCTCCTAGCTTGAGTAGGGGAACAGGGAGAAAGGGCGGAATCTGCACAGGCTTCCTTGTTGTGCTATTAGGAGACTCAGAGGACTATAACATGTGTCCGGACCACAACAGCTATGAACAAAGCTAAAGATGGTGGTGACTGTGGTGATGGGCAGCTCAGGGCTGTGGCATAGGGCCAATGCCAGATGGCTCACTTCCCCTACTCCATGCCACTTCGCCCCTTTCCAAGACTCAAGACTAGAACATGGCGCTGGGGCTGCAAAAGGCAGCCCCGCCTAGTGAGACAGGGACTGATCCTAGACATGAAGTCACCATTAAGAAAATAAAAATGGGGGCTGCCAGGATGGTCAGTGGGTTGAGCGTTCGTCTTACAGCCCCGGGGTCTAAGGGTTGGACCCCGGCCTCGGCCCATGGGGACTCATATGCTGAACTGGGGTGTAGTCCCCAGTTCAGTTCTCACCGAGTTGAGCCTCCCATGTTGGAGGCCCTCAACCTGGTTCCCACCCTTCGCTGCCCCCACCCACCTGTGGAATGAAACTTGTCAAAAACTAATGATATGTAACCACAGAGACTGCTCTGGGCCATTCCCCTTCTCTCTGTCTCTCTGTCTCTCTCTCCCTGTATGTCAAAAACAATAAAAATAAAAGCTTGTCTTAGATGCTGAGTGGGTGAATAAACAAACCATTTGTTCAGATCTGTCACACAACTGATGAACTTTTTATATATGCCCAAGGGTGTTGAATTTTAGGGGAACAATAAAAAAACAGCATTGTCTTTGTCTTTCAACTTTTCAACTAACTGGCAATTATTACAATCAGCCAAATGAAGATTTTTTTTTTAAGTCAGCTTGGATGGTAATCTAATTAAAGGATGGAGCTTAGATGTGTAGCCACAGTCAGGATCCCTAACACAATCCCCTTGAATGGAACTGGCCCCCAAATGCACTTATGTCCCAGCAACCTTCCACATGGATGAACCAAGAACACCTGAGGCTGAGTTCAGGCCACAGCGAGATGCCAAGACCCCAAGTCCCAGGGGGCTCAGCAACTCTCCCCAAACCATCAGTCAGACGGTTCTCCACCCCTCTGGGGAGAAGTGAGTTAAGGGTGAGGAGACAGGCCAGACTATTTCTCTAGCGTATCCTCCTCACAGAAACGTAAGGCCGGGGGGATGACGGTTCCTCTCTAAAGTCAGTAAATAGCTTGTCGTTGGCACGATGTCTGAGTCATGACAAATGAACTCCATTGGCCTCCCATATGCCTTACCCCTTTCCTAATTTGACTGCACTGGTCCTCCACTCCGGCCTGGGTGTTGGAGGGAGAATGAGGCAGGCTGGGTGCTTCTGGCATCTGGATGTCCTTATTCCTATTTCCAGACGGGAGCAAACTCCAGAGAGCAACATGTCAGCCTCCTGTTTTTTGCTTTCTCCCCGAGATAATAGCAGATGTTTGGAAGAAGTGTTCTCCGTATCATAGGAGATGAAAAGAGCATTCGGTTCTCTTGAACTCCTCTCTCTCCTGGACCCCCCAACACACACATATGACCATTGGCAGGCTTTGTCCAAATGATAGCTTGGACCTAGAATTAAGAGAAAACATCTGGCCAACCAGGGCAGTGTGGCTTCTGGTCAAATCTCCCAAGTATATGTGTGTGTCTGTGTGTGTGTGCATGCACATGTGTATGGAAATAGTGTGTACAGGTGTGTATGTGTATATGAACAATTTGGCTTTTAAAGTCACACTGGTGGCTGAAGTGGAGTGGTGTATAGTAAAGTGAAGTAGGGGTGGCATATAGAATTGATTAGTCTTCTTCAGAAGGTTAGGTGACCTGCTCCTACTCCACATTGGCCGTAGATGCTCAAATATAGATGGGGAAACTCAGAGAAGTTTGCTGAGAGAAGGTAGACAAACAGAAAGGCATCTTTGACCTCCTTTAAAGGGTAAGAGGCCCCAGCTCTGAAGTCTGTGCTCTCAGATCATCTATATCTTCTGAAGTCACCAGACAGCGATCCCCATCTGACTTGCCTTCATTGATCCACCAGTCCCTAGGAATGAATTGTTTGAACCTTTCATTCTTTTATCTTTGTAGCATAAGGAAAACAAGATGGGCTTAGATTTCTTCCTAACTGGGTTTGGTTTTATGTATCAATTAGGATTAGATTTGACTGTGAGACAAAGAAACACAAAACAACAACTTTTTTTTAAAAAGTTTATTTCTCCCTCATATATATGAGTTAGGACATAGATAGTTCAAGGCTAGAATGGCAGCTTGGCTCTCAGAAATCCGCAGGAATCCAAGCTCTTTCTACCTTGTTTCACCGTGTGTGACCTTCATTCACAAATTCACCTCATGTCCTAAGAGAGTTACTCCAGCTCCAGCCATTACAACTACATTCCAGCCAGGAAAAGTGACACAGAGAAGAGAGAAAGAGCACATGCCAGTTGCCTTTTAAGGAAGTTACCTCAAAGATGCCGCATGACACTTCTACTTATCTCACTAGTCAGGACTTAGTCAAATGAGCACACTCAGCTACATTGGAGTTTGAGAAATGTAGGGTTTATTCCAAGAAACCTTGTACCAGTTAAAAATGGAAGGCATCATTTTAGGAGACAATAGATTAAGAGGCCTCAGCCTCACCTTGAAATAAGGTGCCTTTGATCTGTATTAGTGAGTCACTGATGACACACTCCGATCACCAACACCTGCACCATCCATCTCCATCGATGCCTCAGATGCCACCATTAGGCCACCGTCCACTCCAACCAGAAGGGCCTCTGTGCAGGGGCACATGCCTTGCAGCCTGTCCCCTGAGAGCTTACCTACTCTGGTCCTTCGTTTACAATGTCTTCCCTCCTCCTTTGCACCTGGCTGAATCCTGCCTGTCTCTGAAGGCTCAGCTCCAGTTCCTCCTGCTTGGGGACACCTTGCCTTGCATCTTCGCAATGGCCTGTGTCATTTCTGAACACGCTGAGCACACGTTATCTACGCCAGCACAGGTTGGGTTCAGGTGCACGTGTTTTCCTTCCAACGAGACCGGAAGCTCCTTGTAGCAGGAAAGGTGCTGTGCAGCCCTCACAGCAGTACCTGGGCACGCAGGCACTCCTAGGACTCCTGTGAGCCCGCCCGTAGGAGTTGGGGGCGGGGAGAGACAGAAGACTGAGCACCCCAGCAATGGATTCGAAACTCAACTCTGCGACCTTGGGATTAATTTCTCTGAGCTACAAGTTTCTCATCTACAAAATGAAGGAAGTAACACCTTCAAATCCAGAGGTTGCAGTAAGGACCACACACTCACACCGCAAACCACGACAAAAATGGTAGGCATGCAGTTTGTCAGGGTTTTGTGAGTGCAAACAACTGAAACCAACTTGGGCAAATGGGCAGAAAAAACGTCTTTATTGGAATCACAGGGTGTCCGGAGCCCCCTCTTGGCAACAGGTGGGGAGCAGGGCAGCGCTGGGGTCCGGGCGGTGGGAGCCGTGAGGGCAGCTCGGCAGGTGCGCATCCAGAAATGCACACACTCCAAACGAGTTCCGAGGCTGTGCTGCTCTCCAGACTGGAGTCCTGGGAGAGGGCGTGGTTATGTGTCCCCGCTCCATGGTCACAGCTGCCCAGTCACCTGACTTACAGTCTCACAAAGTCTACACATGATGGAGGAAGGTCAAGTCCCCAGAGGAAATCAGGGTGATGCTATCAGTGTGAATGGAGACATGTGGGTGGAAGGGGGAGATTCAAGCAGTGACGGATGAGCTAACGCACCAGGCTCTAGGGACTGGGCCGCCCTCACCTCTTTCCCCCACAATCCCCGCCAGTTTGGGCTGACTGAACATACTTCTATTGGGGTGAGGGGTGGGGGGAGAGCAGGAGAGAAATACCCTGATTTCACTTGCAGTTTAAAATTTTGTTTTGTCTTTGGATTTGACAAATTCCACTTTTTTTTTTTTTTTTTTTGACTCATATTAGGTCAACTCCAAACTCTCCATCCATAAAGGGCTCAATGGGGCAGGGGAGTAGGGCAGGGGCATCAAATACATGGTGATGAAAAGAGCTGGTTCTGGGTGGTGAGCACATAATGCAAAGAATAGACGATATAATGTAGAGTTGTACACCTGGAAACATTGTAATTGTTATCAACCAATGTCACCCCAATAAATTTAGTAACAACAACAAACAAACAAACAAATAAATAAATAACATTTTAAAAAGGGGGCTTAGCCTGTGACTGCGAGTCTGTCGGCTCAGCCCTGACATCTGTGTCCAAAGTGACCGAGCAACCTCCTCTGACTGTCCCTGTGTGTCCCTGGGACTGGAATTCCACCCCCATGCCCTTAAAAAAGCAACAAAACAGGAAGCCGAGAAGGCTCAGCGGGTTGAGTGCTCGCTTTGCAGCCCCAGGGTCCAAAGATTGAACCCCGACCCTGGCCCGTGTGAACTCATATGCTGAATGAACTGGGGTGTGGCCCCGAGTTCAGTTCGAGCTGGGGTGAGCTTCCCATGTGGAGGCCCCCAGCCTGGTTCCTGCCCTGCACAGCCCCGCCCCACCTGTGGAGTGAAACTACTGTATATCGGAAAATTGATGATGTGCAACTATGGAGACTGCGCCCTCCCCCTTCTTCTTGTCTCTCTCTCTGTTAAAAACAACAAAAATGAATCTTAACCCTGCCCTCCCACCCCCCGCCACACACACCATGGCTCAGGCTGTGCAAGACCTGTACTGAGGTCTACAGAGGTTACGGACACATAATGCAACACAGACGAGGTAATGTGCAATTGTACACCTGGAACCTGGGTAATTTTTACCAACCACTTTCACCCCCAATAAATTTAACAATTAATAAAAAAGAAAAAAAGTATTTAAAAAATAAATTTAAAAAGTTATGGGGACACACTGTGAGGCCCCCAAACCCGAGGGCGGGGGCTGACCTGGCACAGCCGCTGACACACGTGGGCACGCTCCATGCCCCATGCCAGCCGAGGGCTTTGTGGGCATCTCCCTATGCCCGTGTCCCCCTGCACAGTGCCAGCACCGTGCCTAAGGGTGGTGGGCGGCCAGAGGCTCAGCTGAGTGAGGTCACTTGCCCAAGGCCACGCAGCTAGTGAGAGGTGGAGCCGGGACATGGATCTGGACACGCTCACTCGCTCCAAGGGGGAAAGTGGAAGGAATGGAGACCAGCAGTCCCCAGGGGCAGCTCGGAAGCTGTGGGCAGAGCCTTCCTTGTGCACGGGGGAGGGGCGCCTTCACACCTACTCCCTCCCACACCAGGTCTTTCACACGAGCAAAAACATGGATGTCCGTTGACACTGAGCTATTCTACAGCCGGAGGGGTGGCAGCAAGCAGCATTAGCTCGTCTGAGGCCCCTCCTGCCAGCTTGACCTGGTAACTCACACCTCTCTCCTCCCAGCCAAGGCAAGGCCTGCTTCCAACGGGGGAGGGGGTGCGAGCCAGACGGGCGGGGGCGGGCGCCTGAGGAAACGCACACAAGCTGATGCCACCCTTTGAGTACTGCACCCAGCCACACAGCTTCCTTCTTTTCTTCATGGTCACCTCAGTCACCCCTTCACATATCTCACTTGAAACTACCGAGCAGTTTGGGGGATGGATCAGGGGAGCCCCTGGCTATTGCTCAGCTCCCCGACCCTGGCTAAGCACCACCCTCGGTGTTTCTCCTGCCCACGGCTCTGCTCTGATTTACCGGCAAGTGTCCCCACGAAGCACATGGCAGAGCCCTGCGCCCGAGTGGGCGTGATGGTGAGAATGGACTGCTCCCGTGGAGTCCTCCTGTCGGGTCTCTGAGTCCCCTCTGGGCAGAGGGTGAGACCCTTGTTCCGTGTTTTGTGGAAGTCGCTCTTCCCCATCATGTAAAGCTGCATCCTAAGCTCAGCTCCATGTCCTTGTTGACAACACGCTGTGTCCCCTGGTTCCCTGCCCACCATCCGTGCCCCGGAATAAACAACAGCTCGTTTGTAAGAGGTTTTTAATTTCGTCTTGGTTTGCCAAGGTTAAGGAGTGGAATGAACTCTATTCGGTTCACGCACATGTCGCTGCTAGTTCTCCAGTGGACCTTTCCCGCAGAGGCCTGCGGGCCGCACAGCACCTGCCTGATTCCCACTCGCCACCCCACTGGCTCTCTTGGTGGCTTGCATAAATTATAAACAAGAGCACAAAGTCACACAACACAGACGCTACTATACGGGGGGTGTGCCCTCGGGCCTGGCAGAGAGTGGTGGGGATGGGCCACTGTGTCCAAGGCTCTGATGACTGACCGTGTCCCCAGCAGTGGGGCCAGGCCCCCCGGCCCCTCTCAGAGGAATCCGGCTGACCCCCATCTTTCTCGTGACTTCACTGGTTTCTCAGGCCTTCAGCACAGAAGCAGCCCGTCCGAGCACCACCAGGGAGGACGGGGTGTGGACCTGTCCCTGTACAATGGCAGCTGGGTCTTCTGCGCTCAGAGTCAGAAATGTGTGCCTGAAGGAGTTCAGGGGGGCAAAGCACCCCTCCGGGAGCTCCTAGAGGCTGTTCAGAGATGGGCCCTCCAGGACAGGGCCCAGCACACAGCTTATGAAGAGCCAGACAGCAAAGATAGCACTTCAGACGTTCCGGGCCACATACCCTCTGCTGCATTGGCTCCTTTGCCCTCTCGTTTTTTCTTTACAATCCTTTAAACCTGCGAACATCATCCTTAGCTGGCAGGCCATGGACACAGCCCTCTGGCTGTGGTTTTCCCGCCCTGCTCTGGCACACCACGCTGCCCTGCCCTCGGAAGGACTCTGGTCCCCGTGGCTGTCCCGTGCAGGGGTCTGCAGCCTGGCCCCACACCGGGGACCTCAGCGGGCAGAGCTGCCTGCGGCTCCACAGCCCAGAGCTCCTCTTCTGACAAGTGCAGGGTCTGCTTGTGTTTTAAACAAACCTCCAATGTTAGTCTCAGCCCTGCTCATGTGGCCAGCAGCAAATTAAGCCACAGCATCCCACAGTGAGGCAGGCACCGACCCTTAGCCTCACCTCACGCGTACAGGTGACATTCAAGAGAAGAAAACGAACTTTCCTAGTGCCACCAACAACCACGTGTCAGAATATAAAAGAAAGCCGAGGAGTCTCGGCGTTGCACTTTCTAAGAACAACACTGGGGGTAGTTCTGTCCCCCAAGCTCAGTGACTCAACCCCCAGAGAGAGCAGAATCCCACAAGAGAACACTGCCGGCCACACAGGGCCCGGCGACACTCCCTGCCACTAGGGCCGGCTCAGGACCCAGAGCCCTGCCCACAAGTCTCTTCAAACTAAAATAAAGTTTATAAAAGTAAATCATCTCATCTTATAACTTAAGTGCATCAAGCATTTCCTTAAATATAGCTCACACTGAAAATAAAGTCACTTCTGCTGTACAGTGGGTGTCTGTCATAGTTAGGAATAAACTCTGACGATAAAGTATGAGAGGTTACACACTCACGCACACATCTGTCTGTCTGTCTGCCGCCTGGGGTGTACGAATGGATGGACAAATGCACCGCTTGACGAGAGCTTCCCCAGAATGGTGGGAAGTTGTTAGGAGTCTCTAGGTATCTAGTCTGCATGAGAATGTCTACATTAAAAGTCCCTGCCCTTCGTGATAAACACGGCTTCACACCTAATGCTAAGACTCTTATCAGAAACGTTGAACTATGCAATCCATTATATATTCAGTCTTTGGAAATCCCCAGAGCATCATACAATAGCATCCCCAACAAAAGCCCCTCCCCAGCCCACCGCTTCCGGCCTTCCCATCCTAAAGCCAGGGGCCCCTCACAGGAATGGTCGTCCCACACGGGACCCTTGCCACAGCTCTAGGGAGGACTCAAGAAGTGAAGTAAGAATTCTGCATGGAGTACAGGTGGTCGATGGGGTTCCCCACTCTGGACTGCAGAGGCCCAGCTTCTGAGGTTGCTAGGAAACAGTCCCCCAGGTTACTGAGAGAGGTGTCATCACTATCCAGGTCGTGGAAAAGGGGCTCAGCACCTGCAATGGAGATGAAACACTGGCGTGAGGCTCTGGAAGCAGGAACTCACCTGGGTGCTGGGCAACTCATCTGCATCCAGCAGGTGTGGCCTGAGCGTGTCCCAGGTGAAACGGGGGACCAGGCTGACCTACATGGAAAAGTAGGAGGGAGCACGGTCCCTGGCCACACAAGGTCGCTAGTCTCCTAGGGCCTCGTATCTGAAGTGCAACAACCAAAAACAACGTGAGGTAGGACATGACCAAGTGCTAAATTGCAGTCAGTGCAAGCAAACGCCGAACGTCTAGAAGGCGAGCATGTGAGTGGGCTCAGGCCAGGACTCCGGGAGGGCAGGGCGGCAGGCACGCCCTTAGCAGGGAGGCTGAGAAAACAACGTGGCGCTGAACGAGGCTGGGGAGCCGTCCCGTGGGAACATGCTCGGGTGTGCTGAGCATCGGCTGCTCGCCCAGGTTCATAGGGCAGAAAAGAGGGAGGCAGGTGCCCAGCCTTGACAGGGCCACTAGGGCAAGCTGAGGACCCGCTGGGGACCAGTGTGACCAGAACCTAGAGGTGTGACCTTCACCTCCACTTCAAGTAGATGGGGGAGCTGAAAACTGTCTTCACCGTGCTTGTCATGTGGCTTTAACTAGTCATTTTACTACAGAATTCGACACAGGGCACCGTTATGTAACAAGACCCCTGGGATGCTGAAGACCTAAGAATTTTGCCGAAAAGTTATTTGCCCTGTTTTCTCACAGCTGCAGAGGGAAGATGGGCACAGACGTCGCACGTGTCGTCTGAGGAAACGAAGAGGGTGGCCATCACTGGAGCGGGCACACCTGTCCACGCACGTGGGAGTGAGTGAGGTGGGTCAGTATGGGCCTGAGAGGGGCCGGTCTTCACCCATGTTTGCTGAATGCATCGCACAGGAAGACAGCTTACTTGAGCAATGAAGAGAATTTTGTAAAAAGGAAGGCAAAAAAGAAGTTGTTTGACAAAATCTATGAACTGAGGCATCTGTCTCTGATACAAATGTTTTGAGGGCTTGTTATTCGGAATAAAACTTGATTTTTAGCTACCAGGGTTATTTATTGCAGGTTTCAGAGCATAGGTGAGTACATCACAGGCCACTGGCCTCTGTGCAAAAACATGGTGCCCTGTATTTGGCCCTAAGCCTGAACTTCAGCCCTCACTGCAGAGCGTGCCCACCCCGTCAGGGTACCCAGCCCCAGCTGGGCAAGGGGGGGGCGGGGGCTCAGCTCCCACACAGCAGCACCTTGGGTGGGGTGGGGTGGGTGGGGGGAAGGACTCTCTTCACTTCACAAGTCTGTGCTTCCAGAGTGACATGAGCACACCTAACTACCGTCCACCATAGATGATCCAATCAGAACAGTCGTTTTCTGTGCTTTTAGATGGTTTCCTCATGGGGCAGTTTGCTAAACTAGGGCCTTCTGCCTGTATCGTGCCGCCACTGTTTACAAACACATAAGTGTGAAAGGAAAGACCTGGAAAATTCAGTCACACAGAGACGTCTGTACAACCTCCTATGTAAGACCAGCAAACAAGAAGCTATGAAGAGGATGCTAAGTGGGAACATCGCGAATGCAGACGTGCACTGGCCTTCCTTGTGTGGCCAGGGGTCAGGTGACCCGGCAGTGTTTTGTGGGCGACCAGCTGTGCTTCAGGGAGCCTCAGGGAACCATGCCAATGTGTTTGGGAGGGAATGAGAAAGCAAGTTGTGAGGGGCCCCTGTGGTATGGGCCTGTGGCCCATCGGGGGTCACGTTGGAGGACAGGGGTAGAGGCTGCTGAACATGGAGAGCATCCCTGAAATTTATCATTAAGGCAAAGGCAAGCATCATGGAGGGCCAGCTTGGAGGGCAGTGACCACGCAGCTGTGTGACACAGCTAGGTCAGTTTACGCCCTGGGACTTGGTTTCCTCGTTTATAGAATGGATGGGGATGAGGTGACATCAGCATGCCCAGCCGGTGGCCGACCGAGGGGCATCCTCCTACCATAGGGGTGCATGTGGTCTCCAGGCATCTGGGGAGGGGTGAGGCCCTGCCGGAAGGGATCCGAGCTGTAGACACTCTGCTCGATGGCCAGGAGCTGCTGTGGGGTGGGCAGAGCCGTGTAGGGGTTCATGATCGCGTCCATGCCAGCACTCCCACCACCATTTGTCTGAGCTGTAGGACAAAGAAGACAGCAGTCATTCTCCACCATAGCAGTGTCCCCCCCTGGGACAGAGGGACACAGAGCATCTTCTGATCATCACATCTCCTTCCCAGGTGTCCTGCCCAGCCTTTGCTTCAGCTCCATAAGGAGAGGAGAGTGAGGGGCTGGTGAGGGCAGCACAGGGGGCCTGGGACGTGCTGGATCTGAGAGCACCTGCTGCCAGTGTCACGGGGCTGCCTAAGCGTCCTCACAACATGGCAGCTGGCTTCTCCAGAGTGTGTGAGCCAGGTGGGCAGGAGGTAGAAACTGCCATGCCTTTATGCCCCAGTTCAGCCCTGCTCAGGGTCCCAGGGGACTACACAGGGTGTGGCCACCAGGTGCCAGGCATCACAAGGGCTACCTTGGAGGCTGGTGACAACTAGAGCTGTGCAACCACAGCTAAATCGTTTATTTTACTTCCTGAGTTTTGGTTTCCTCATTTATAGAATGGACAGGGATGAGATGACATCTGTGGATCCCAGCCTGTGCCCCACGAGGGCCTCCAGGGGTCACCTTGGAGGACAGGGATGAGGGCAGCTGACCCTGGAAAACTTCCTTGAAATATGTCAATAAAACAAAGGCTTTGGATGCCATCTATACACAGGTTTGCAGACACTGGAGTGCATGAATCTGAAGACCCTTCCAGCATCACCCCACTAGGCTGTCGGGTGGGGATAGTAACACCGGCCAGGTGACTTCATGGAGCTGATATCAAGATTCCATGGGTCATGTGCACGCACTTGGGAACTACAGTTTGCTGCCTTGTACAGTTTTATGAGAAAAGAGGGACTCGGGTCCCACTGGCCCACAGCACCCAGTAGACCTCTCTGAACATGGCCTGTTCAGCTCCCAGCACTATCTCCTGCCTCCTGCTTCCTCAAGCCTCCCAGGAGCTGCCCCGAGAATTCTTCAAAGTCGCAAGCACTCTGAGTTTGTATTCTGGTGACGTCTTGATGTATTCCTTTCCCTGTGGGCTGTTGGCCTACAGGGAGTTAACTTGTCCTGTCTGGGACCCTCTTTGAACCTCACAGGGTCCTGTGCAACAGGGCTAGTAGGTGTTCTTACCACACCCTGGACGCACATAACCTGGGGCACAAGGAAGTGGGAAGGCTGGGTCCAGCTCAAACAGCACTGGGGGTGGAGCTGAGCAGCAGAACCCGGGGTCCATCTTCCACAGACCCCACCCTGTCTCACTTTCCCCCTGAGCAGTTACTTGTCCCATTTAAAGATACTGTTTGGCCTAGAGGTGAGAAGCTAAGGAGCTCTTGGCTGCAGGAATCAACTCCTAGCCTGAGCCTAGTCCAGGGAGCAAGCACGAGGCAGGGTCCACACAGGGACAAGGGGCTCTGGTTAGGGGCCTGAGAACCAGCATCACATTGCATGGCCTCCCAAGTGTGGTCTCCAGACCAGTAACATCAGAAACTTGTTAAAAATGCAGCACTGCAAGGCCTACCGGACCTAAGGATCCGAGACTGCTTTATGGAATGCTAGGCAACACACGTGCGCGTAGAAGTGTGAGACTCCCTGTTCACAGTGCAAACAGGCCATTCAGGGCAGGTGCTGGACAGCTGAGTGGGGAGCATATCCCTTTAAAATGACACTGCTGTCATATAGGTATCCTCGATCGATCGTTTCTCTTAATTTCCTTGAGGGCTTGCACACCTGTCCTTCACTCCCTCCCCCATGTTCACACCCCACCTATTTAAAAAAGGGAGGCTACATGCAGGTAGGGGTGAGTTAAGGCAGCAAGGCTGAGGGGCACTTGGAATCAGACGAAGGTGTGCAGTCCCAGCTTCGTCCCTGACTCACGGGGGACCTGGTCAGTCTTGTAGAGCCCCATTCACCCATCTGTTAGACGGGGACAACAGTGAGTTCTGCTCAGCTCGGGGTCCTGGTTGCAAGAGTCTGCCAGCAGGTGTGAGGGCGCTCTGTGAGCTATGAATGTGCCCCGCCTAGCTGGGGGCTTCTGTTTCCTACCGTTATTTGTGCCGTGCTTCCTGCTTTTGGAAAGGGGGAGGTCACCGCAGTGTCTTCCAGGGAGCTGCTCTGCCTGGAAGCAGGGGGCCTGCGCTGGATGAGAGACGGGCGGTGCTCACACGTCCAGTCCCCAACACTGTCACACAGAGGGAGCACCACCTCCGGTCAGCAGTGCAGCCGCACCCTCCACCCCATCCTCACAGCTCTCCCTGGCTCGGTTCTCCCTAGAAGGCCTCAGCGCCCACGCGGGTGTGGCCTGGGCTTCACCGAGCCCACGCGTGTCACTGTGAGAGCTGGGCAGGGGGGCAGTGGTAGGAGAGGCCCGGCCTCCAGCAGGGATGGCAGGTGGAGCTGCCCGCTTACCGGAGCTCAGCCGCTGGGTGTTCTGCTGGTCCTGTTGCTGCTGCTGCTGCCGCCGGGCCAGCTTCTTCATCTGGGGAGACAAGGACCACAGGGCGGGAGGTCAGGGGCGGGGAAGGGGCTGTGTGGAAGGCAGAGGGCCCTGCTCCCTAGCTGGGGGACCAGAGCCCCAGTTACACGAGGCACAGCCCAGGGCCTTTTGCTTTGCCGATGTGGACGGGTGTCCCAGTGCTGTCTCGGCCAGAATGAGGCGCGCCTCTCAGCAAATACAGCTTGCTGCTTGCACTGTGCGTTTTATTATATGTGAGGCATGAGTGTGGGCGGTGAGGCCTGCAGCTCAGCTTAGACACGCAGCAGGGGGCCACCGACTCTGTGTGACTTGGGATGAGCCTAAGGGTTATCTCCGCACACTCCCCTACCTGCTGGGAGTGTTTGAGGCGGCCACCAGGAGATCCAGGCTTCCAAGTAAGGAGCTTGTCTCCCAAAGCTTCCGGTGGGCACCCAAACTCCTTGAAAGGAACGTTTTAACCCAATCTTCCTCAAACTGTGTTCCGTGGAAGGTTAGGGTTCCATGAGATGTTAATGTACTCGTGTGTGTGTGTGTGTGTGTGTGTGTGTGTAGCAAATGTTACATTTAAAAAATTCTTCACTGCAAGATTTTTCAGAGCCCTAACTGTGCTCTGTGCTTTATGAATCCACAGGCTGTAGGTCCTCTCAAACCCATGAAAGCCTCTCATTGAAAGGACCATGGAAGATACACCAACAGCACTGTTCTGAGGAATTCAGTGAGGGACATGCTACCTTATCCAATCACAGCCAGATAATGAGCTATTAATTTGTCACCCGCTAACGATTAGGGCTCTAGCAATGTGCCACAGGACATGTGCACATTTAGGGGAACATAAATGAGTAAAAGGTCTAAAATAAATAAATGATCACGGCCGGGAATCCAGCTGCTGGTAGGACCCAAAGGACAGTAAGAAGGGGCGGGGTGGGAGTGTGTGCTGGGAAAGGTGAGTAAGTGTCCATCCCACCTGGCCATCACGCGGTCTTAGACCAGTCATACAGCTGCCATGTAGGTTCCTCTTTGAAATTCTACAAGAATTTTGGTATCTGGGTTGAATGAAAGTGAATTAAAGAAGCCACTTGAGCAAAAAACACAGAAAGACATTTATTCGTGTGAACAGCTGGGCAGGCCCACGGTAATGAGCTCTCGGAAAAGAAAAGACATTTCACTGAAACAAAGACCCCTTCTCTCCCCAGCTGCAGGGCCGCTATGGCTGACATGATTGCTGGCAACCGAAGTTTTGAATCAAGAGAAGTCCTCTACCCGGTGAGTTCTGGTTAGAGCCCCGGTCAGCAAGCTCAATGTCCTCCTGCCGTTATTTCAGGAAACCAGCCCCCCAGAGACAGAAGTGAGAAGCAGGCTACCTTGGCTCGCTGGTTCTGGAACCACACCTGAACCACACGGACGCTCAGCCCGGTCTCTGCAGCCAGGGTCTCCCTCACCTTGAGAAAACAGAACATTATTTTATCTCAAAGGAAGAGGCAGATCATTTCCATGCCGAGCACGAGGAGGCCAACAGGCCATCTCATGTAGAAGCTGGTCTGATGTCCAGCAAGGCCCAAGCAGACACCGCTTCAGTCAGGGGAGAGAGGCCTCTCCCCAGGTCAAGAGAGTGAGTAATGTTATTTAGAGGTACACTCCCAGAGGTGTCTCTGGGCTTCTCTGACCCTGGACATCAGGCCTTCAAATGGCTCTTGGCCAGCTGAACACCACCCATATGCACCAGCCCACGGAAGGAAAACGGAGGGGGAAAACCACGTCACAGAAACAAACGCTTCTCTCTTGCTCTCTTCTCCTGCCCAAGTTCATTAACCAAATTTTTGGTTCTGTCCCTCACAGCTCTCGGTGGCTTTGGGTTTTTCGTGACTATTTTATTCACTGTTACTCTGCATGAGCCCTGTCCACAGAGAGGAAGAGAGGAGTCATCGGGAATCTGGGAGAGCAAGGTGGACGGCGGCGATGCTGGCATGAGGGACAGGACCCTGTGAAGCAGAGATGCGCTGAAACATCTGCAGGACCACAGAGTGGGGCCTGAGAGGCACCCTCTCCTTGGTTAGGTTCTGGGGAGGAGATAGGATGGAAGCATCTCGGTGCATAAACACATCAAGAGGGTGACCTTGGGGAGTGCTCCCCTTGATCGGCCCCTTGGGCTGAGGCTCAGAGAAGTGGGGTGATTAGACCAGATTGGTAAGCACACCCTTCTGCTAAGTCAATTAAGACAGCAGCGTACCGGGAGCCCACCTGCTGAAACCCTATCCATCCTTCAGAGCCCAGCTCAGGAGCCACCTGTTCCACAAAGCCCTGCTGATTCCCTGGACAGAAGCGACCTTTCCATTCCCCTGGCTCCCGCGACCCCTGGCTGCCCCCTGCTCTGGTCCTCGGAGCTCTCTCCACGGGGCTGCCGTCATGCGTGCACATACTCCTCCCCGCTGGTGGCCTGCAGGTGCCGGGACAGGCCACCGAGGCTGGGAGTTTAGTGTCTGCACAATGATAGGTAAATAAAGGAGGGATGATCATCTGTCCTAGCGTAAGGCTACTTCCGGGCTGTTTTCCTTTCTGCCAGCACCTCCCCTGGAGCAAAGGCAGAGAGAGGAAGTCTGTGGCGACTCTTTCCAAGGTCAAAAGTGGCAGCAAATGCCCCCTCTTCCCTGCCCTGCTTCCCTCGTGCACGCACAGCTCATACTGGGCTTGGCCACATGACTTGCTTTGGCCATGGAACATGAGTGGCTGTGATGTGCATGATTCCCAGGAAAGGCTCCCACGGGTCAGCCTGCTGTGACATGGCCTCTTGCCTCCCACCATCCTCATGAGAACAGCTGCCCAGATGCCTGGCCACTGCCCCGCCAGCCTGTACCCTCGAAGGAGACATGGAAGTTGGCCCAAACCTGATCCCAACTGGGCCACAGTCCTGCCCCGCTGGGAGGAGGGACTCAGTGTTTGTTGGGAGTCCCGAAGGTTCTGTTTGTTATTGCAGCAAAAGCTCACTAATACAGACAGGGAAGCAGGAAAAAGAATGCTAAAACATTTTAATGTGCTTTCTTCATTATTTCAATTAGAAGGCTTTCTTATTTGTATTTCATAGATGACAGTACCGGCATCTGACAAGCAATCAATAAATGGCAGACACTTAATAAATGGACACAGCTATTGGTGGCAGAGACGGCTAATTGTTCCCAATAGCCTTCTCCCTTTCCTCCTAGTATCAATTGAATCCCCACGTTTTAGTGGGGCACATGGCCACCCAGACAGACCTCTTTCCCAGGCACCTGGCAGGCAGCACAGCCATCAGATTAATTCTGGCCACAGCACACATGAACGGAAGTGATGCAAGGAATCCCCGGATGTGACCTTACAAAGGCAGCTGCCTGCCCTCCATGTCCTCTTTCCCCACCATGGTGGATGGGAAAACGGTGATGACCGAAGCAGCTGTGGGCCTACATGGCACACAGCAGAGCAAGCGGACCCGCCAGGCTTAGAATGCTCCCCTCTGGTCTGTGGTGTAACAGAGAAATCAGCTCCCAGCTCATGAAACCACTGTATTATTTTTTTTTTCATAAACGTTCACAGCAGCCTGCTCTGTAACAGCCCCAAACTGAAAACAACCCAAGGACCCATCAGCAGGTGACTGGACAAATGAACTATGGCACATGCACTTGGCAGAATGCCGTCCAGCTACCGCATGGGCAAACCCCAAATTGCACCCCGAGAGGAACCGGCGAGACCAGAAAGAGAACACAGTCCAGACACTGCGCTGTCAGGCTTTGTCACAGCACCGTGGCCCACACCCAGGTGGAACTATTATTCCCACTTCTCTCCCAAAACGACAGCGGTGAACCCGCAGCCCAGTGCAGTGGGTGTGCGTGCACAGAAGCACGAGAAGCTTCTGCTACAGCCTTGGCCACAGCTCCCATGGTCCCCAGAGCCTCCCGCTGGGCCGAGGCCACCTGCACAGACTGTGAGCAGCCTCCCCCAGCGCACTCCCTCCAGGTGCACACAACACCCCAGCGGAGCTGAGTGTGCACAGAGACGGGGCCGAGCCCGCTCCTCCCCGCGGCCCTCCTGTACCTTTCTGCAGGGCTTCGACGACACCTCAAACGAGGCCTTGAATGCCCTCCTCTGCTGGGTTGTCAGGATGGTTCTGGGCCGTTTGGGGCGTTTATGGTCCTTGCTGTCCTCAGCAGCCCCTTTCCCTGCCCCGTGGGCAGACTTGCAAAGACTTTCTTCATCGTCACTCTTGCCTGAAAGAAGCGGGACACAGAGCGTTGAGCCCCTCAAAGCCACTGCTGGGGCTGTGCTAGTCCACAAGGCCCCGGGGCCCCCGTTCCCAGCGTGGGCAGCTGGTGGGGGACTGAGTGAAGCCCGCAGGAGGGGCTATGGAAGAGTCTTTCAAAGTCCAAGATGGGAACCAGAGAGCCCACCAATGCAGCTCAACCCTGTCTCCCCGTGTGGGGTCCTAGCCCCACGTTTCCGAGCTGTGAGACCTTGGGCGGGTGACTTAACGCTCTATGACTGAACTTCCTTATCTGCAAAATGGGGATATGAGAGAACCTATTGCACTGGAGTTGTTGGGAGGATGAAATGAGTTAACCAATTAGGCACTCAGAGGGCTGCCGGCATCAAATACATGCCCCTGAAGCCCTGATGATTAGGATTACGTCTTAGATGTCATTGTTCACATCTAGACCTGGAGAAGATCCGTGCCTCACTGGAAAGGGCCTACACTAGACCACCTGCAGACACAGCTAACTGAGAATGGACAGAGAACACAGGTAGTCAGTCATGAACGCTTGTCTATAAAGTAACTCTCCACTGTGTTTATTTATATTTATGTGAATTCCTTCAACTCTCTAAGAGTGAGCCATAGCAGCGGTGACTGCAGAAGGAAATGAAGCCCCCATCCTACACGTTCCCAGGCGGCCTCTTGCACCCACAGGCTTTATGCTCCTGAGAAGGCGCTTCCGGGGTCTGGGCAGTGCCCGTGTGGAAGGACCACAGGGGTATGTGCCCAACACCCTAGCGGTGCCTCCCTTCTGTCTGGGTCCTCACAGGGCGCAGCCGTCCTCGCTCCTCCGGGAAGCTTTTGTCCCCATGGTCCCCAGTTCCAGTCTCCTGAGCTGGCCTCCTTGTTCCTCACCCGCCTGCTCTGTCTGTAAAGGGGCTCGTGTGCATAGGCCGCCGTCGTTGAGACTTTCATTGGGGTCTCATTTTTGGCTCCGCTCTGGGAATTTATTTGCTCTGCAAGGACAATGGCTTCTTCTTCATGAACATGGAGGCGTCCCATCTGCAGAGGAAGGGACGCCAGCCTGCGAGCTCTGGAGCGCATGGCCGTTTCCGCGTAGCTGCACAGGCTCTGACGCAGGCCGAGCCGGTCTCCATCAGCCCTGCCCTCGTCAGGGGTACAGTTCCCTCATGTGCACACTGGGGACCGCAGCCACCCAGCAGGAGGCACGAGACTGGGTCTTGTGCAAAGCAAGCAGCGTGCGCCTCCCACACAGGAGGCTCTTGCTGGACGCCATGGGGAGGGTGTCGTTCCCTCCACCTCACTCCCCTCCGACACAAAGGAAATCCCCAAAGATACAGCTGGCCCTGATGGCGTGCCAGGGCTGCTCGGCCAGGGCACTCAGCAAGCTGACCGTCATCGTACGACGCCCCAGGGGGGTTCTAGGATCTTTCTGGATGAGTGCTTTCAGAATGGCACAGGGAAAAGGACAAGCACATAAGCATTAACAGCCATGGGCAAACAGAAGGAGCCACACTGGAAAGGTGAAGAAGAATTGACCACATAGATCCACCCTGGCTGTGCCCTGCACTCCACCGCTCAGATGCCCCCAGAGCCCGGTCCCCACTGAGGACAGTTCTCTCTGCTGCAGGGCTCCTCGGGATCAAAAAGCATGCACCTTTGGTATAGGTGACGGCTTTGGTGACCTTTCTGACACCCTGCCCCAAGGCCCATGCAGAGCAGCAAGGCAGGCGACAGAAATGGGCTGAGTCTGGGACAAATGAGGGTGAGGTCCCAAGTACAGAGTATGTTTTAAATACAATTGTGTGAATTCAGACACCTCATGCCTTATAACAGCTTTGCCCATAACATGGTATTTGCAAATGTGTTGTGAAGCTGGTCTGATTCCTCACACTGGGCTGTCTGGAAAGTATCCAGCCACATAGCCATTCTCGTTCTGGTGACAGTGGCTGGGTTTTTTCTGGACAGCCCTCGTATACTGAAAACTAGGATCATATAACTCCTGAAAATGTCAAGTCTAACGCGATGCTATGTTCCACAGTGACGCTCATCTCTGCGGCCTTCGGGAACGTGATGTGGTGTGGCATCCTAGCACGGGCTTTGGAGCCGCACAAACTCAGCTTTACCTCATGACTCTGCCAGTTATGACGTGTGATTTGGAACAAATTCTCAAGACTCAATTTTTCTCATCGGGGAAAGTAACAGAATTAAATGAGAAGACACGTGTAAAGGGTTTAGCCCTGTCTAGAAAGTGACAGGTGTTGGTAAATCATCAACACCATCATCATCATCATCATCATAATCGTTGTCGTCATTGTCATCACCATTTCAGCATAAAAGGAGTGCTCTTGATGAGACGTGCTTTCTGTTAATGATAGCTGCATACGAATGGGAGTCCGAGTTGAGGTTTTACACACAGGTGTTCATTTCTCCTGCATTACAGACACGACCCTAGACAACACTGGGAGTTGCTCTTGTAGAATGTGAGGGTGCAAGAGCTTCTGAGAAGGAAAAGAGAGGGAAGGGGGCTGGACCCAGAGGATGTAATTGCTGAGGTTTGTTCAGGGCCCTGAGGCAGGACGTCGGAGGCCCTGGTGTCTCCCTACTCTTGTTACTGCACTCAGCCTTACCTGGACACACACACATTTCCCAAGAGCCACTGTTCCGTCATGGAACATGGGGGTGACTGGGGGAGGAGGGGGCACGTCCTAGGCTAGCCCTTGCTGTGCACTTTTGGAGGATGTAGCAAGACCACGGGTGGCTGCTCATGCATCCTCTACACTCCAGGTAGGAAGACAGACATAAAGACACCTGTTTTCAGAAGAGGCAGGAGAGGGAGCAGGAGGACAAGGACGAGCGTAAGGGCTGTTACTGGACACTTATTGTCTCCGGGGTGCATTTCCTCCCTTGGTCCCCCCTCTCCACTGCTCAGTCTCTTGTGCTGCCTCTGTCTCCTCAAGTCCTCCACTTTGGCCTCCAAGAAGCACACCATGCTTTGGAGGAGGGGTCTGCAAACATTTGGGGTAAAAAGCCAGAGAGTACATATTTTTACCCTTTGCAGGTCTTACGATCTCCTCACAGCTGCCCAACTTTGCCATCATCTCACAAAGGTGGGCGCACAGTGTGAGTGGACACAGCTATGCGGGTGCCGATAAAACCATTGCACCAACAGGCACCTGTATACCGCGGTGGGCGGGCCTCAGCTCAAGACCCTGCCTGTCCTCGGGTCCCATTTTTGACAGCTCTGACTCTGGGGGTAGGAAGCACTGCTAACACCGAGGAGTCAAGACTAGTGTGGTCTGATGTGTTCTTCCCCACAGTCAATGACGTACCTCACAGAAAACGCCTTTAACCAACCAGTCACCAGCGTGGAAGTTCAGGTGTCCTGGCAGATCTGAGCGAGAGATTCCAAAGGTGGTGGGATGGAGAGGCTTCTAGCACCTCTCAACAGGTGCAGACAGATGCCACAGCCCGGCTGCCAAAGGGCAGGCCGGCCATCGGTACTCACCACCCGACTGTCCTCTGTGCAGTAAATGTTAGGGGCACGGTGGTGCCCAAGTCTCCTGAGGGGCTTCCAGGCGGCCTGGACTGTCACCGCGCTCCCATCTTCTCTCTCAGTGGGCAAGGCCTGCCTAACTAGCCCCGCTTCTCCATGCAGATGCGGTGCCTAATGTGTCGATGTGCTCACGAGAAAGGGAAGTCCCCAGAGAGCGGGACATGTCCCCAGAACCACGAGAGTATCGGGGCACAGATGAAGACATGTCTTCAAACGGCAGGGATGCAGGAATGGAGGGAAGGGGGTCCCTCTGGGGTGCCAGACGCAGGCCCGGCAGCTCCCAGTGTGAGCTGACACCCCTCAGCAGAGATGAAAGAAGAGCCACTCGCCGCTCTGACTGCTAGTGGCAGCGTCCCCGGGGGCCACTGAACAGCATCCATGACTGCTCGTGGGGAAGTCAGCGATGACGTCTCCAGCACCGCCGACCCCAGTGAAATGAACTGGCTTTGCAGAGTCTGAATACGTATCTCAGAGCCTCCCTTTCCCCTTCATTGTAAAAAAAAAAAAAAAATCTGGAGCAGTTCAGGGCTGTTCCTCCCCTGACCAATCCTCCCACTCGTTTATGACATAAACAATCCCAGATCAAAGACCCAGCCATGGTTTATGGCCCTGCCATGGGCTGAACTACCTGTGGGGCCTCCAAGATTCATTTCAGGTTGTTGGAAAAATCCCAACGGCCCATAAACGGGGCAGAGATCTGAGGTTGGCTGGGAGGTGAGAGCAAGCAAGGGGCCGAGAGACCCTCATGCTGGGGCAGGAAGAGGTCTCATATGGTCCCAGTGATGAGCCCCATAAATGTCCTGCAAGCGAGTGGGGGGGGGGAGAGGGTGGAGTTAGAGGAAAGGTCTGGGCTTGTTATTGGGGAGACGGGAGGGAAAAGATGCAGGGAGGAATTCACAGAGACAGGCTGTATGGAAGCCATCTCAGTCACTGCCCAGCGTCACAGGATGGGAATTCCGCTCAACTCCAAAGCACGGCAGCACATAAGACGCCACAGGCAGTAAATGGACTTCTCTACAACAGCCCAGCCCCAGCAGCTAGTATTTTGAAACTGCCTTACACATCTTTCTTCAGGAGTCTCAGCCAGGGCCCTGTAAAAGATGACAGAGACGTGTTCGCTTGGTCATTCGCTCAATAAGCTTATGTGTTGTGGGCTCACATGTCAGGCACAAGACAAGGACAGTCGGGGTGGTGACGGTCACCCCTCCTTCCACAGAGATTCCAGTTACTAGAGGAGAAAGATCCAGCACCAACAATAACCCTGCTCAGAGGAGCTAGGGGAGGGGCCCAGGAAGGTGACAGTGCAGGTGTCACTCGAATTGAAAATGACACAAAGGAGGATGGGAATTACAGGCAGAAAAAGAAGGGGGTCGTTTTATGTCAAGAGAGCAGAACCTGGAATGGCACGGAAGGAACTTCTCCATCTACACGGGGATATAAAAATCACTTGACCAGGCATCATGTTACAGTTGCCTTGCTTCCAGCACAGTACCGTGCGGCAGGAAATACATCAGCATCCTCTTCTACAGATGAGTAAACTGAGGCCCTGGGATAAGTAAACTGCTCTCTTGTTCATGGACACACAGCCGTACGCTCCGTCCTCTGCCCTCCCCTCGGCCTGCCTGGCCTGCCTCAGGGGGTTGTCGTGAGGATCCAAGGACACCGGTGCTGGCAGCGTGTGCAGAGCTGCCCCACTGAGGGCGGTGACACTGTTATTAAAGGGTGAGGACAGAAAGGCTCACGGGAAAGGCTTTCTGGGGGACATATCGTCCACCCAGAGCTCCTGCTGGAAAAGCCATCTCTCAGTCCAAGAGGCCTATTTTAAATCCTGCCCCCCAACCCCCCTCCCTCCTCACACATACCGTACCCTTGCCATTCCCTCGGGGATGGTCCCCAACCGCAGCGCACAGAGCATTTCAAGAGCAGAGCAGGCAAGAGGCCAAACTGCACTCCTGAGTCAGGCCGCAGGAGTGTCCCAAGAAAGACACCTTTGTTCGGTGATGTCCTCTGTGGATCGGGGTTTCTGTGCCAGGCGGGGAGGGGCAGCCAGCCAGGGGCAGGCCCCCAGGGGAGCTGGGCTCCACCCGGGAGTGCTGGCCAGCCACTTTCCTCAGCCGCCTGGTGCTCAGGACGGGAGGCCTTGTGTGTGGGAGTGCAGGAAATGACAGTGCTGGTCCTAATGGTGGATCACTGTGGATCTGCATCAGCTTCAGGACTTTTTACACTCATATAGGCCTTAACACACACACACCTCCATGTGCACATGCACACACATCCACACACGCATGTGCACACACATTCTCTGCATCTTTTCCTGAGTTTCTCCTTCCCTTTTTAATGAAAACATGGCCACATGCCACTCAAACACATAAGCACTGTGTAAATGCTGAAGGCCTCTGTGCATAAATTTGTCATAAACTCGAAATACTGATAAGCAAGTATCAGGAGAGCCCTCTACCAACATCACTGTGTTCAAATCAAGCGTGGATAAATGCACTAAATAAAAACCACACCTTTCAGTGTTCTGGTTCAGCCAGCCTCCCTGTGGGAAAGGGGCAGCTCACAGCAAGCCGCTAAGATGTGTGTGACTCAGTGCCCAGTTTCAGTAAGAGCTCTTAGCCCAGCAGCCCGCTGGTCACTGGAGCTGGGGTGTGACGCGCACAACGATGGATCCGGTTTATATTATTAATAACAGGGTGTGAGACAGGGATTGACTTACGTGGATTGGATACCACATCCCGTTGGAGTACTCCAATTTTGCTGCATTAATTACTAGTCTTCAGGAGGATGTAGTTATCTGAGAAAACAAAACTGTTTCTAGGCAGGGTTGGAAGCCAAGGGGTTACTACCTCTCCAAATTGAAAATGGCCCAGACAATACTCCTCCGGGTGGCTGGCGAGTTGGGGTAAGTGGGCTAACACTCCCAACGTTCTCCCTGCAAAAGGGACCCAATCCTGGACAATCTCACAGTGGTTTTAATCACAGTTCTCTAGATGACCATGGCAGATGCCCTTGATAGAGACAATTCATTCTGATCAGGCGCTGTTGTCTGGAGAGGCAAGCTGAGGCCACACCCAGCCAGGTGTATTGCCCTCAGACTCCAGTCCAGTCCACACACCACTGACAGGCTCAAAAGAGCAGGAGGGGCAGCCAGGATGGCTCAGCAGGTAAAGTGCTCGCCTTGCAGCCCAGGCGTCCAAGGACTGAATCCTGGCCCCAGCCCATGCGAACCCCTATGCTGAACTGGGGTGTGCTTACCATGTGGGAGGCCCCCAGTTCAGTCTCCTGCTCACAGGTGTGTGCCTCCCATGTGGGAGGCCCCAGGTCTGGTTCCTGCCCTGTGCAACCCCATGCCCACCTGTGTGGAATGAAACTATGTTGAAAACTGATGACGTACAACTATGGAGACTGCTCTGGGTCCTCCCCGCTCTCTCTCTCTGTCTCTGTCAAAAATAATAAAATAAATCTTTTTTAAAAAACAGGGAAAGGTGAGAGCAAACAGCCTCTGTTCTTACCCCCATTGCTCACCAGCTGTGTGACCGAAGGCAAATGACCTCACCTCTCTGAGCCCCACCTTCCTAATTTGTAAAATCAGGGGAATAAAGATCTGCCAAGCTACCCTGATAGGATTGTTAGAACTCAATAGCAGGAGTAGGTAAAAGCATTGTGAAAAATATTGTAAAATACTATGAAATTGTAAAATAGTTTAAATATGTTTATTTTTATTAAACAAGTTCTTTATAATAACTTATTAATTTAGTAAATGAAAGTTATTTATAGTATAGACTGCTAATGAATTTACTATAGATCCCCAGCAGCTCTGAAACCCACAGGATAGGGAGCAGTGAACAAGAGCAACAAAGTTTCTGCCTGCCCACCTTTAGTGTGAGAAGACAGACGATGAATAAAATAAAACCGAATTTAGTCTTTGACAATGTTAAATGCTAAGAACAAAAGGAAATAGAGTCCTGAGGCAAAGAACAGCTGGGGTGGGGTTGAGTTTGGGAGAAGGCAGCTCCTTTTGGTCCCTAATTCTGCACCACCCACTGAGAAGGTCCCTACCTGTCCTTCCTCAGCCTCACTCACTTCCTTCCCATGTCAATCCCCCTTTCCCATACCCAGAGCACATGTGTGTACCTAGGTACATGCAAACTAGAAGGCAATGCTATATGCTCTCTTATTCTCTATTTTAGCCAAAAACAATTTATAAGCTATAAATGTGCATTTAGAAAGTGTTGCCCTGGACCGATACCAAAATCCTGTTATGACTCCTGGAGGCAGTAATAGCAGAGCACATAAAGAGTGTTTTATGTGCAAATATTTTCCTCCATTACTTACTAGCTAGTGATCTCAGTTAAGTTGCATCTACAGTAATTCTTGCTTTTCCAATCTGTAAAATGAGATTAAAAATCATCTGCCTAAAAATAAATCTTTAAAAAAAACAGGAGGGTGGGGTGGATGCTGGGATGGCTCGGCAGGTTAAGTGCTCACTTTGCAGCCCTGGGGTCCAAGGATCAAGTCCCAGCCTCAGCCCATGAGAACACATATGCTAAACTGGGGTGTGGCCCCAGTTTGGTTCTCACCTGGGTGAGCTTCCCATGTGGGTGGCCCCCCAGTTCAGCCCCCAGCTCGTGGGGGGTGTGCCTCCCATGGGGAAGGCCCTGGCCCGATTCCCGCCCTGCACGGCCCCCACCCACCTGTGTGGAATAAAACCATGTTGAAGATTGCTGACGTACAACTACGGAGACTGCTCTGGGCCCTCCCCCTTCTCTCTGTCTCTGTCTCTCCCTCTGTCAAAAACAACAAAAATAAATGACTTTAAAAAAATTGGGGGAGTTGGGGGAAGCCAGGATAGCTCAGCAGGGTAAGCACTCGCTTTGTAGCCCTGGAGTCTAAGGATCGAATCCCATAAGCTGAAGTGAGGTGTGCTTCCCATGCAGGAGGCCCCCAGTTTAGCTATGGCCCCTCAAGTTTGGCCCCTGGCTTGAGGGGGCATTTCTCCCATGCAGGAGGCTCCTGGCCCGGTTCCCACTCTGAGCAGCACCCCTGACCACCTGTGTGGATTGAAACCATATAAAAAACTAATGACGTACAAGTATGGAGACTGCTCTGGGCCCTCCCCCTTCTCTCTGTCTCTGTTTCTCTCTCTCTCTCTCTCTCTCTCTCTCTCTCTGTCAAAAACAATAAAAATAAATCTTAAAAAAAAAAAAAGCATCTACCTAATAAGATCATTATAATAACTGAATGAGACAGTTTTTTATGTATAGTATTCATGGTACTAAGCTCATGGTAAGAACTTAATAAATGCTGGTTAATTATCGTTATAATTTTGTGTATCTTTGGTATAACTAGAAGAAGCCTCTAGAAAATGGAGACCAAATCTAAATCATCTTTGTACCCCTCACAACACCATGCTGACACTCATGTTAGGAATTAGTTATTAAGTGGTTTATGTCCAAGTGACACAGAAGAAGAGATTGAAGCCGAGAGGCGCACTGGTAAGTGTGGTGCCAATGGGCATGCCGCGGGGTCCTCTCCTATTTCTCACAAGTTTATTCACCGGTGCCAACCTACCTCTGCTGGCGATAAGACGTTGCTGAGGAATGATTGGCTACCCCATACTCAGGCCCCAGCTGGGATGGCATTTACTTCCTTAAACCATGGTCTGAATTTCTCCTTCATGTTATATTAACCTCAGTGATGGTCCACTGTCCCCTCAGGACCATCCAATTACGTGTCAATAAGAAGATTAGGAGAGCCAGTTATGAAAAAGAGAAACCCAGAATTATGATCATCAGGGGCAGAGGCAGGAAGGAGGGTGAGTAAAGGAAAAACGGAAACAGGGACACGGAGAGAAAGAGAGAGAGGACGACCTTGTGAAGCAGGTACTGTGGGCTCTCCCACCAATCAGCGGGGACACAATCTCCGAGGACAGTTGTGGGGGGTGGGGGTGGACAAGAGGCCTTGAACCCCATCGGGTAGGGCCATCCTCAAAGGTGAGTCGTCTCCCACAGACATTCTCAGAACCACGGTCCTTCACAGCGAGAACACAGGGGAAAACACCCATTTTCTGCAGAAAGAGGTCCTTAAGTTAACCGAGGGTAACTGCTGAGAACTCCATGACGGACATTTAGAAAGTACTCGTGGTCATTATCCTTAAGTGACATTGGGTCAAGATGATCTTGACATTGATGGGGTCACTGCGAATAGCACCATCACAAACACTTCAATAGTCTTGAAATTCTAACACTGAAGACCCTTCTTCCCAATTCTGTCATTACTTGTACTCGACTGCTTGATACTCGACTGCTTTGAAAATTGTCAAATGTGGTACTTGATGCATTTTGACATGAAAATTTTGTCCCAGGACTCATTTGTTTGGTACTCAATGCGCAAGCTAGAACTTGTCAGTGTCGACTGCCTCATGACTCACTACCCCTTCCAGCCCAAACCAGGGGTCATGTGTTAGTCACGAGGTAGCTCCTGCCCTGTGCACACCCACCCCTTCCAGTCTTATCCTAGCTTCTGTGGTCATTGTGTGTACTTTTGGTTTGGGAACTCATTACATTTATTTACATGTTCCCTATGGGAAAAATTTTTTTGGTACTTGTCATTGTTGATACTCATCACACCTCCCAGACTCAATTGCCGAGCACCGAGATACCACTGCGCAGAGTTTATTGTTGAAATAAGGGTTAGAGGAAAAATACTGTTGCTCTGAACCTAAGACCACTGCAATGATGGTCAGGTCTCCAGCGTGCCTCACAGGTGCCTGGAGGGCTGGGAGACACAGGGCCTGGCCACGCCCCCCACGCCTGACTCAGCAGGTGTGGGAGGGGCTCTGCGACCTTCCCTCCCTCATGACTTCCCAGGGGATGCTGCTGCTGCCTCTGGCTCAGGAACCACACTTTGAGAAACCCCCCCCCACACACACACACACACATGCGCACGAGTGGTCTAGCAATCAGAATACAGTCTTACTTTTTCGGTCAACAGAGGTCTTCATACCTAATCAATGACTCCAGGCAAGTGTTCAAAGCGATTCCTGCTGGTCTGATAATTAGGGGAGAATAAAACTGTTTCTTTTTAAATCCTATTTCCCCTTTTAAAATAATGGCACAACTGGAGAGAAGGTGAGCTGAGTCTAGGTGACCAGCGGCTGACGTGAGGAGGCCGGCCCACTTGGCATGCATGGCATTGAAGTAGATGGCAAACACTGCCCTTCTCAAGGGTGGCAGCTACGGGACACCAAAGCCACGAGTGCCCACGTGGTGAGACAGTGGCGAGCCCCTGAAAGGACCATGCGTGTGACGCTCCTGTTTCCCCTGCAGGACAAGTGGCTGTCCCCCACCTTGGTGCCCTAGCACCTCGTGTGAGTGAGGCGCAGTGCTGAGCAGCCCTTGCGCTTGTAAGACTCAGATGATTGAGTCCAAGATGCACATCTCCCACAAAACACAAATGTCACCACGTGTGTCACTTAGCTTGATGTCCTAGACCAAGTCTTTCAGGAGTGCTCCGTGCAGACAGGAGCTTCATTCATCTACACCAATGCTGCTGAGATGGAGCAAGAGATCACCGGGAAGCCTGGTCATGGGGCTACTGCGACACTACCGGTGTCGCCGACCTTGGCTACAGGTGGCCGATGGGCTGCACCAGCAGCTACAGCTTAACCTTGCTGCCCGGCTCTGAGGTACGGCCACCTCCCTCTAGCTCACAGCTCTGGCTCTATGTAACCGAAGTGCACCCGAGGAGTTGTGCAGGGGTCGAACTTCTGCAACACTGACTTTCATTCTCCTAACAAAAGAACTCTTCGTTTTATAGAGGCTTTATCTTCAGGGATCAAGAAATATTTCTGAATATATAAAGCAGTCCTCATCTTCCATTATTCATGTATTCATCTAAGTTTTGGGGTACTTTTTAGAAAATTGTATTGAAATGTAATTGACACATAACATAGTAGCAGTAGGAGACATGTTTGATCAAGTGCAAGATGCTGGGGGCTGGGGGAGGGGGCTCAAGGAAACGGCAAAAGAAGGCCCCACCTTTCTGAACAATGATTTTTTAATTTTCCATCCACCATTTCTGACACCTTGGAGCTTCTTCCTTGTCTGTGCTCTGGGTTGCATAGATGGCGTGCTGTTCCTTGGCACTCAGCTTCCTTCCCTGTCATCCCTTCGTGTCCTCTGCATCACCCAGGGCTGATGCTGCAGCCTGCTGCACCTGCCTGGGGTCAGCCAATGGAAGGCGTTCACCAGGTAGTCAGAGGGAAAGGAGAAGCCAAGGTGTGTCCTTGACCTCTCTCTGCCTATGTGGTTCTGTGAATGCTGTTGCTTCTTTTCCATGGCTCCGCGTCACACTTGAAGAGCCCACTGAAGTTTCAGCTTCCCCAGATGTCCCCAGAGGCTTCATCACCTATCACTCTGCAGCTTCCCTCTGCTGCAAATTTATAACAGGGCTGAGCATCCTGATCTGAGTGCATCGCAACACTCTCAGTCGTGTAACCACCTCTCAACACTAAACTCTCTCTGTTTTGAAGTTGGCAGTTACTTCTGCTCTCCTGACTGGTCCCTGGCTGACACATAGTTCTCGAGATTGGTAAGAGACTTCACAGGTTTGGCAACTGTCCCTTCATTTGCCAAGTGGCATGTCCAGACACTGTTTCACTAGCCATCCTGAGACCTGAGTTAGTTCAATTCTCATTTCCTTCCTTACATTCCATGGAACTAGCTTTGTAAGGCTCCTACTCCAGTAGCCATTCAGTAATGAGACCTGGTAATTATTTGCCTCAGGATTTAGACTTCAGGTACAGAATTCACTGAAAATGAGTACCAAGAGTCTATAGGAGTCAGCACCATGGCCAGATCCCAAAGGCCACAGCCAAAAAATTGAACAGGAAGGACGCTGACATTTATCCCACGGACTGGAGAGAGAAATTGGACAACTGATCATTTGTTTGTAGAGCCTGTCCTCAGCTTTTCTCCCAATATCTGCACTGCTGTGTCAGATACAGACCAAGCGATTAAAAAGACAGGTCCTGGCACATGCTGCAACACCTCAAGGAATGATCTCTACCACTGTCCAGAAATTTTCCACCATATTTCATCCAATATAAGCTGCCTTTCATTGTAACATCTGTGATTATTTTATGGACAACCAAGAAAGAAAAAAATGTGACCAATTAAACTTTAAGGCAATGCTTTCTCAACACACCAACTGCGAGTCACATCCAAATCTGGATGTTCAGATGCCACCAATAAAAGCATCCTAGAATATGAATACACCCCTGGCTGTGCTACAGGCACCTAAAGCCCCTTGAACCAGTTAAAGTGGTTAAGATACTGGTCGTTCTAGAAAAACCCAAGGCTTAGGACCGTGGGGATGACATCCATTTATGGAACTTAGAGAAAGCCCTCTAGTCGTTTCCATTATTAGTCACAACTCTTTCCTACGCTCCCAAATGTCTCTGACCATGTTCATATGATATCAAGGGGTCAGCACAGGCACCCTGCAGCGGGTGGGGGGGACCTGAAACTAAACATACCTCCACCAGTTACTATGATGAGGCCTGGGACCAGGCACAGCACTTCCATTTCCTCAACTACCAAGTGAGGGGACTGTTCTAGACAATGGCTTAGATTCCTTTCCACTCCACCCTCTGCATTTTTCAGTGAAAGGGGAAAATACTAACAAATCTGCTGTCTGGTTAAGATCACTAAACTGACCAAAGGTTCTCAACCAGGACAGTCCTGATTCAGCCTCCTGCTGAGACTGCTGGACACCCGACCACTGCCCAGTCAGTGAGTGGGTTTTTTCCCTCCACATACATCAGTATTTCCTAAGGACAGTCTTGTGTCACCACAGTACAATCATCAAAAGTTAAGAAGTGGCATTGATGCAATACAAATTTGAATCTTCATTCAAATGTTGCTAATTGTCCCTCTGATGTCTTTCTTGATCCAACCCAGGACTCACATGGCAATTAGCTGTCACATGTCCTGAATCTTTTCCAATCAGCCCTCTACTTTCACCAGCCTTTACTTTTGAAAAATATAGGTCCGTGACCTTCTAGCATTTCTACCAGTCGGGGCTTGTCTGATATTTCCTCATTATTCATTTGAAGGCGGGCAGTTCAGACAGGAGCCCCAGAAGTGGTGATGCACAGAGGCCATCCTTGTTAACTCCTCACGTTCCATCTAATGGGCTGAGCACCCACCCTCCTACCAGGTGGTGACAAAAAGTTTTCTAAAAGAAATTATTCCACCTTGCTGGTTTACCAACTAAAGTTTGTGCGTGTAATTCGTCCTGTTTGTGCATGGTTCTGGTCTCTTAGGAAGTCCTCAGAGGCACGTTTTTTCACATAAGCAATTGCATTATAGAGCCAGACAGACAGAGCAGAGATTGCTCGTAACGCTGCAAAACACGGTCTCAAAGTCATTGTTTAAAATAAACCTTTGATATCAGTGTATTTTCTAATTCTTTCTTTATACTAAGTGACACGTGCTGCTTAATTGAGAGTTCTAGTTAGCTAGGTTCCATGAACCCACATTTGATGCAAATGATAGGTGTTGCTGTTATAACAATAAACTTTTGCCCTTCTTAAACTGATGTAACAGTCATTTTTATCTGCTCTGAAAATTCTCAATTCTAAAGCTTATAACTTGAAAAAAATTTAAGCTTACAATTTGAGAACGCTAGCCTTCAAGCCACTCTGATACAAGGTCCTCCTAACTTTCTGGGGTCTTAATGATTACAAACCTGCCACTAGTGGCAATGTGCCTACACAAGCTATACTAACGCATCAAGCATGGAGTGCGACACATGCGTCGACAAAGCATGCCCAAGGGAGAGCTCTCAGACGAGGAGAAGGAAACCCTCCTCTTGCTATCCCACTGATCAGTCCTGGGGCACAGTCACAGCCAAAGGAAATGAGCAGGATGGGCAGGGCGTGGCTGGACGTGCCCCACGGCCCACGATGTAGGAAAGCTGGGAATACGCATGCACAAGCTGGAACTGCAAAGGGCCTCTGGTGAATGAGGGTGCAGGAAGCCCGGGGGAGCCTTGACACTTTGGGGAGATACACAGCTCTGAGCCGAGAGCACTTCCCATTGGGAGTTACAGAGCTCTGGCTGAGAGGCTGCAGGGTCATCAAAGAGAAGGAAGCCTTTTTACTCCCTTCCTCAAACCTCAGAAAAGGACCAGAAAATGCCAGTCTACCGTCCTGTTGAAAGGGAAGCCAGGTCTGCCAGGGTCTCCCTTAGACACGGTAGGGAGTAGGCAAAGAAAGGAGCGGGGGAGGGTGAATACTTCGTGCTTCTGTCAGGGGAGGAGGCCTCAGTAGCTCTGCTTCATCTCCTTTGGAGGAGGGGCAGTCACTGCAAAGATGAGGCACTTTGGGGACGCCAGGATGACTTAGCGGGTTGAGCACTAGCTTTGTGGCCATGGGGTCCAGGGATTGAGTCCCAGTCCCAGTCTGTGCAAACCCATATGCTGAGCTGGGGTACACTTCCCACGCAGGAGGCCCCCAGCCCAGCTCCCACCCTGTGCGGCCCCAAGTCCACCTGTGTGGAATGAAACTACCGGTATGTCGAAAACTAATGACATACAGCTATATTTCTCTTCGCTCCCTGGGTGGAGACCTTCTCTCTGTCTCTCTGTTTCTTTCTCTGTCAAACAATAAAAATAAAACTTAAAAAAAAAAACAAAAAGGTAGGGAGCTTTGCAAGTTGTAGGTCATTGTTTATGAAGAAAATAAACACAATTCAAAACAGACGCATAGCCCCAGATCCATAAATCTGAACAAACTGTTGGGGAAAGTGCTTGAGCCAATGTCACATTCCCTTTGGCACGTCCCACTTCATGGAGATTGTGTCTGATGTCCTGTTCCTCCTTCAAGAACCTAAATTCCCCCTTGTCACACCCCAGCTGTGAGAGAAGGGCACACCGGCTGTGTCTCCTCACACGAATGTCAGGCAGCCGGATGCACGGCTGCCCACCCACAGGAAGGGCGCGGCGGGGTGGCGGGGCGTCCTTGGGGCTGTGCTCCTGGCACGCCTCCCTCTCTGCACCACACGTGAGCCAGTGTCCAAAGGACCAGCGGACGTCTGCGCTGCAACGGTACAACAGCACAATCTTTCTTGAGCACTTACTTTGGGCCAGGCACTGTGAGAAGCACTTTACACATGTTTGCCTAGACAGGCCTCACAACAGTGAGGAATTCACACGTAAGGAAAGGGAAGCTCGAAGCTCAGGTCACCAGCTCTCAGGTGGAGGAACTGGACAGTAAACCCAACTATTTCAAACCCCACAGCCTTCCTTTCAATAAAATGTATTCACTGAATCCCTGACGACCCCTGTCTGTCATCCCTCTCTTCCCTAAAATCATTTACACATTGGAGCGTACATCAAGTCCCTGTCAATTCCTCCCTAGACAACAACAAAGCATTCGCTGATAGAGTTGCGGGTCCAAGTCTGTCTGGGTGGCCGATTCAAGTCCATTTCTCTTCGCTCCCTGGGTGAGCGTCTGAGGCAGGTCACAGGGGACAGGCTCAAGTGTGCCTGAACTGAAGGTGATGGTGATAAAAGGGGACTTGCAGAATGGGTGTGTGGGTGTGCGCATGTGTGGGCATGCATGTGCGGGTATGCATGTGCGTGTGTGATTTATACCACAAAATCAGAGGTAAAAGGGATTTATCTGAAGCCTTATCTGAAGCCTTAGCCCTCTCATATCCACTCACTCACAGAGTGTCCGGGGATGTAACAAAAAATGTGCAGGCAGAAGACTGCATTCGTCAGAATCTGAGGTGGATGGGATAGGATAGAAGCCCCACAAGTCATAGAATTATTCTAGAATGAAAAAAAAAGAAGTTGGGAATCACTGCCTACCACTTCAGGGCATAATTAATGTCTGGGTCCACACATTCCCTGGTGGAATCAGGTCAACCCATAGCTGTCCTGGGATCGACTTTAGACAGATCAGCTTCCACAGACAGCGGTCACTGCCAAGTGTAGCACACACTGCTCACACGTGGGCTCCAGAAGGTATGACTTGTATCTGATGGGCTGCTCAGCTGCTCCCATTCACTGGTTCTCAAATCTCACAGGCAGTGGATACCCAGGCTCCTGCCCCACCCCCACACCGTCCGGTTCCGTAGGACCTGAGACTCTGCATTTCTAACAAGTTCCCAGGGGTGCTGGGACATGCTTTGAGAACCAGAGCGCTACCTGATGTTTGCTGATGTTATTGTTTTGTTTCATTTTTCCCATAGCCACAGAAACTTGAAAATTTCTATACTTGGAGACATTTTCAGCTTTTCTGTGATTCTCAAATCCACTCCCCACCTCCCTCTTGAACCTCAGACAGATGTGCCCACCTGCCCACCAGACATCCACATCACATAGTCCACAAAGACCTTCAAAGTCAATGTGGCCCATCTGAATTCATTACCTAGATCCCTTTTCTCTTCTGAACTTTCTCTGCTTGTGACATCGCCACTCATATAATTTAGAGGCCTCGAAGTCATCCTCAACTTTAGCTTTTCTCCCCATATGTAACGCCACTTGATTTTAGAATGTGTACTCCCAGGGTCTGGACTGTTCTGTTCACCTTAGACCTTCGGCACATACGATGGTGCCTGGCACAGAGTAGGGATTCATGAAGTACTGAATGGACATATGATGAAATGAATTCTCTGAGGCCTCTCTCGAGGCCCACGCTTTCTTCGCCTGTCCCCTGCAACTCTGCAACAGCCTCCTGCTCAGCTTCCCTGCCTGCAAGGACCTGCACAACTCCGATCGCCTTCCATACTTCTCCTTTGGAAACAAACAGAATGACGTCACAACTGTGTTCACGATCTCGGATCAGCCTTCCCATCACCATCACAATACCTCCAAGTAAGATACGCGAACCCCTCGCATCCGGACATCCATCTTGCCACTCACTCTCTAACACCCACCCGGCTCTCGGTGCCCCTGCGAACCCGACATCGCAGCCCCGTCTCCCGTGCCCAGGTACAACCCAACTTGGGCAACTGTCCACCAGAAGCCAGACCCTTCCTTCTAACAACACACCTGTGTGCCTTTCGCCATCTGAAAATGACCTGTGTCCAGTCTCAGCAACAATGTCACATTCATTGTTTTCAAAGAGCCCGTGACCCCTCTGCCCCAGTGCACATGACACACCTCAAGGGCAACTACGGGCCCCACCTCCATGCACACAGCACTCTGGATCTCTACTACGACGCACATGCATGTTCTGTTTCACGTCATTATTTCATGGGAGCAGATTCATATCCACTGAGGGAACTGAGTGCTTGTCATACAGCGATTGTCTGCCTCCCTCTCTCTAGTAACTAACCCGGTGTCTGACAGATAGATAGGCTCCCCATGTGTTTGCTGAGCTGGCCCCAATTTAATTTCGTTAGCCCCAAACAGAGAGCGAGGAATGAACTCAGCCATGGACTTAGGGCCGAGTCTCTGAAGTCTACCACCAAGGTCAAACTGAAAACTGGAGCAGTGGCTGGGGTAGATAATTCATGAAAGAAAAAAAACTATTTGCATTTGAATGATCTTGTGAGGATTTTCTGCCTGTTGATGTTTCTGGAATTTTTCAGATAATGACTTCAATTCTTTGATTCTTTCATGGTGCAGAGAGTAGGCCAGAAAGTTAATCTATCAATCACTCTCCCATCTGACACCAGGCATTTCTCAACCAGTTCTGATGAAGAGCGACTTCCATAGAAACCGAGTGTTCTCAATGGCATAGCGCAGAGGTTGAAGGGTCTGTGGATTCTGCCTCTACTGAGCCCCAAAGAATACCTAGAGGTGTGAAGTTGCCTTCCTGCTATTTAAATAACTTCTTGTCTGGCTACCCTTTATTTACGCCCTTAGGATTCTCACAGTGGCAAAGGAAAGAGTGAGTCCTGGACCGTGTGCTTCTATCTGTAGCACCGTGTGCATCAGAGTGCAGGAGGAAACCCAAGCCAAGACTCAGGGGCCCCGGTGACCGGGTGGAAGGCAGGCTCGGATGGCATGTCTGTGCATCTGTCTGTCTCCGAGTGCATGTGCAGAGGTGGAGTCAAGGAGGAAGGTAATCTCGGCACTCATGTGTGCATGTGCTCTCTCACACTCATACACACACACACACACCCAGCACCTGCATCAGAAAGCCCCCTCTCCAAGCCTGGCCCCAAGGCACTGTTCCTGCAGAAGTGAGCAGGCGGATTTGCGTGGCATTACTTTAATTAACTTTGCAGTGGCTCTGGGGGCACAGGGTGGGCCCTAATCCCACTGCCTGACGTCACTTGGGAACAGGGACCGACTGGGACAAGACGACCCCGCCGCGACCCCGGCCCTCCACCCATGCGGGCTCCGCTCCATCCGCAGGAATTAAGGGAAGGAGAAATGTTAGTACACTTTTAATTGGAAACCGAGTCCTTCTTTCAGAGCGGTTTGTTTATTCAAGACAGGGCATTAGAACTCAGGGGAAGCTGTAATTGAAGGGCCGGCTTTGGAGATTATGGGAACATATGGCCCCACTGCCGGGCTCTTTATCTGAGTTTTCTCATAAAACTGCTGTCCGTGTGTGTTTCTGTGCTCACCCGCTTCCACTTCTAAAGGCCTTTGAAGAGCAGGCAAAATGTGCCGGGGAAGGCACGCTCGGCTTAGGCATCCACCACTGTGTGCGCATACCCAGCACCTAGCACGTGCACCCGAGCCTGGCACCCACAGCTGTGCGTACGCACCTCGCACCCACAGCCTCCTGCTCCCCTGACACCCACAGCCTCCTGCTCCCCTGGCACCCATGGCCTCCTGCTCCCTTGGCACCCACAGCCTCCTGCTCCCCTGGCACCCACGACCTCCTGCTCCCTTGGCACCCATGGCCTCCTGGGCCCCTGGCACCCGCCACCCACCATGGTGGGGCTTTGCCAGCCAGAGGCTCCGCCTGGACTGGATGGCACAGGATGGGGCACTGGCTGGGCCTTGAGAGGGAAAATGAGCCTGTGAGGAAGAGAACCGGGACTGGAGACTGGCTTAGGTGGGCTGTAATTGCGAGCCAAAGGCAGGAGGAAGTTGCCAAGGTGATGAAGATCCCACTTGCAACCTTCCTTGAAGGCAGAGAGAAGGGCCCCCGTATACTTGGCTGGGGCCAAGGCCTGTACATAAAAGAAACAGGAACTTGGTTGTCTTAGGTCAAAAATTACATTTTTCCCTATTGTCAATTAATTAACCAATCAGTCAGTCGTCTATCTATACATTCTTGCAGACTCTAGGATCAATCCCCTGCTACCTTCTACCAGATTCTCACAATATTCTCATGAGAGCTGCCAGATAAAATACAAAACACATAGTTAAATTTGAATTTCCAATATCTATATTAAATAAGACATACCAAAAAAATGTGTCATTGTTTATTGGAAATTCAAATTTAACTGAATTTTTGATTGCCAACGTTTACCATTCTGCCCACACTAAGAATAAAAGTGGCCTTCTGGGGGAAGCTGGGATGGCTCAGTAGGTTAAGCGTTCACTTTGCAGCAACGGGGACTGGAGATCGAATCCTGGCCCCGGCCCGTGTGGAACCATATGCTGAACTGGGAGCTCCCCCAGTTCAGTTCTCTCTCTGTCTCTGTATCTCTGTATCTCTCTCTATCTCTCTCTCTCTCTCTCTCTCTCTCTCTCTCTCTGTCAAAAATAAATAAATAAATAAAAATATATTTAAAAAAAAAAAGTGGCCTTCTGTTTTAATTCTGGAATCCGCCTGCTTCAGCACCAAAGCTCTGCAACTGGAAAACACAGCCGATGAGGAAACCCCACCTCTGTCCCCTGAGCCTAGGGTGACCCGATTTTAACACTGGTAAAGCGGGACACCATTGGCCAGGGGGCAGGGGGTTCTTGATTAAAAATTTGGTCTATCTCCCCCCGTTCCCTAGCTTGTCGTGAATTCTTTCCAAAAATCGGGACTTTCTAAAAACACCGCGGGACGCAGGACAAATTGTTAAAAACCGGGACTGTCTGCCAAAAGCGGGACGTCTGGTCACCCTACCTGAGCCTGTCACCCTGGCTGCACAAGAGACTCGTCTCCAAGCCCATCAACTCCTCAAGGCTCAGCCCACAGGAATCCAGAGTATTTTTAAAATGCACAAGTTTAAAATACATAAGTTTAAAAGGTGACTATTTTGAAGAGTAGGCATCATTTGAGCATACAATCTTGTTTATCTGGTGACTGACTGCCTCCCTCCATTAGAATACTCGTAGTCATTGCTCAAATGTATTTGCTATTTGCTCACAAGTTAAACCTCATGCACTTCAGTGTGTCTCCTCCATGCCCCAAACCCCATCCTTGGCCACCCAAGGTGCTCAGCGAATTTCTATGGACCAAACCGGTACTGAGTTTGTTCCCTATGGATTCCTAAGAAGGCATACCTGCACACTTACCTTGAACGCCGTCTTGGTCACTGATCCTGAGTGTACACATGCACAGGCAACTCCAGTCCTGCTCAGAAGCGTCAAGACCAGACAAGTCGGCCTCTGGCTCCCCGCACGCAGACCTGATTTGGACCACTAAGAATCTGATGGCTCTTAACCCATTTCCCATTTAGGGGGAAAAAAAAAGTGCAGTTCGTTGCTGCCTTCATTTAACTTTACATAAGCACACACTGAGGCAGAAGCAAACCTGACTGGTTTTCAATGTAAAAACTGGTTTTGGAGTTATTTCTAAATAGAACCTGTCTCTAATCTTAATGGAACAGAAATATGTATGATGATCCGTATTTAACCATTTTTTTCACATGTAGGAATGCTGTTTTCTAGGGTTTGACATTTCCAGTGACTGAGAATCACTCTATTTTGTGTAAATGGAAATATCACTGCTAAAAACAGATGCTATAAATAGAATGATGTCATTTGCTTCCAAAGACTATTGACATACTAGAGCAATGTGAAAATAATAATAAAAGTAAGGTATTTCATAGAAAAAATTTTGGGGTAAGGTTAGGACTGTAATCCACAAGTTATCTCAGGGTAAACGCTACCGCTACAAGCATTATCAGTGAGTATTCTCAGGGCAAACAGAAAATGTTTTAAATTACCCAGTTTTCCATACACTTTCACAGCACCAACTATCTAAGTACTCAGAGGAAGCCATGAGATGGTTTAACACCAAATCCTCAGTACACAGGACTTGGGGTTTTCCTAGGTCACTGCTACCTTGGAACAGAGCAAACTGATTCTTCCTTTTGTTCAGTGTATGGTCTAAACTCTAAATCATCTTCAGATCCATCGTGAAACCTCCTGGTTGGAGATTAGACATTGACAGACTTGGCCAGAATATCAGTGCAGGAAAAACAGCACCTTCCCTGTACCACCTCCCCCACTGTTACAACTTGACAGGAGAGGCAAATGAGTCTCTGATCTCTGAGCTTGAAACCAACGGTCCAAGTCCCAGGTTGGCCCTGCATAGCCAGAAACTTCACTCCTGACACATCCCAGTCATACTGCAAAGTCCTGCTACTGTACCCAGTGAGGACACAATACAAAGATGGGCAGACAGAGGCACACATGCCATCACTGCCCCTGGAAACACAAATCGGAGTGAATGTTTTCTCCTAGGAGTGGGCTTATGACAGACGGCAGGACATTACATGTCAGCCTGTGGAAGCCTGCCTGAAGTTTTTATATGTACTGATTAACTCCACTGTTGTATTTTGATTCATTTAATTAAGGAGAGCTGTGATCTGTATCGTTGATACCGCTCACCTGGACAAAAAGGTCCACTGATTTTTCCCAGTACCATCAAATAAGCCACAGGAACAGAACAGAAGTTTATGACATACTTGTAAAAACAAAGCAAAATTGAAAACCAAAAACAGTAACTTACATACGCTTTTAAAGCACTTCCACATTCACACACATGCTGCCCTTGAATTTTTCGAAACCCCCTACTTCCGTAAAGAAGGTGCCCAAGAGAAGTAGAAGAACTGGGCATTGGAGCAGAAGGTGAACTTGTTTGACTGGTTTGAAAGGGAGGGTAAACTCAGTTCAAATCACCTTGCTCCCATTGCTTTAATTATCTGTGAAATGATTCTTCACTTGGGGTCTCTGAGGTATTACATCCCACTGAATACCGGGAGCGCTGCCATGACTAGCAGAGAGGGCGTGAAACACAAGAACAAATGTGAGGTCTGTGCTAACACACGCGGACGCTCCTATCCACTAGGCAACACAGAACAGGGTTTCACAAATTAGGCTCCGCAGCTGAACTGCCCAAGTTTGGATGGTGATTCTTGGATGAATATCTGTAGGTTCTTTAACTGAATTAGCAGTTGCTTAAGCAAATTGCTAATATGCTCATCTTCCTAATCTGTAGACTGGGAATAATCATAACATTGCTTTCCTCATCATCAGCTTGATATGAAGGTCAGGTTAGTGGATTCATGTCAAGTGTTCAAGGCAATGAATGCTTTGTGCAGAGTAAAGGTTCAATAACTGATATCCCCACCACCACCATCATCACCACCACCATCATCATCATCATCTTAATGCAAAAATCACAATGGCCAAATGTCCACTTGAGCAATTTTTTCTTACAGGGATTATGCAACAGAAATGAATGCACACAGCACAAATTTAGAGATTAATCAAACTCTGAAGCAACTGCACTAGTTTTAAACAATGGTTTTTATCAAAATTATTCAATGTAAGCACATATCCAACATTAAACGACAGTCAATGGAGAAGAGATAATGCCTTGTCCAAATCTCAAGCACCAAAGACAAACCATCCCACTCACAATTACGGCAAAGGCTGGGTATCAAGTATCCTCACTCTGTAATTGGTAGAATTAAGTTCTTATTCTGGCTTATCCCTGACTCAAGCATCCTGTGTTCTTATTCCTCCATCTATCACAGGAAGACAAAATAGATACACTAGAAGACAAAGGTTAAGAACTGAAAAGCAGCACTCAGCCTCAGACTGAGGGCAACAAACAACTCTGGTTGTCGGTTTCATGACTGTGATACTAGCAAGAGACAAAGGTTGATTTTGAAAACAACCTGAAAGGCACATTATACCTGCCTCTTGCCTACTATCCAGAAACACATATTCATAAATCAGAAACTGCCCGTGCAGACCTTTGTGCTAGTCACCACATAACTCAGCAATGCCCTCCGTGCCTCCTTGCTAATACCAACAGCAATGAAACAGACAACAGTCTCTGAGTGTTTACTCAGCAGGCCACTGTGCCAAGGCTTTGGGGCCAAATGATACTATCTTCAGTGTCTTTGGTCTTATTCTCAGCAGCTGACATAGTGTGGGTATATGTAGAAGACTGAGATATACTTCTTGACTTGGAATTGGAGGAATTTTACCAACTCCAGAACCTGGGGATAGGTTTGTAAATAACTGCCCTCTGAAGCACTAGTTTTCAAACTTCAGGCCGTGATCCATCAGTGGATTATGAAATTAGTAGAGTGGGCTAAGGCCAGAATTAAAAAATAAATAGAACAGGGGAAGCTGGGATGGCTCAGCAGGTTAAGTGCTCACTTTGCAGCCTCGGGAACCAAGGATCAAATCCTGGCCCCAGCTGGTGTGGATCCATATGCTGAACTGGGGTGTGCTTCCCATATGGGAGGCCCCCAGATCAGTTCTTGCCCCCTAGTTTGGCCCCTGGATCAAGGGGATGTGTCCCCAATGGGGGGAGGCCCCCAGCCCACCTGTGTGGAATGAAACTATGTTAAATATTAATGACATGCAACTATGGAGACTGTTCCAGGCCCTCCCCCTACTCTCTGTCTCTCTCTGTCTCTGTCAAAAACAATAAAATAAATCTAAAAATTAAATACATATACATACATAAAACAGAAAATATCAGCACGTCGGGTTAGCATGCAGTCAATCTAAGTGTTGAAGCTTGTATTTTATACACATATATGAACATATATAATAGTGATAAAAATGTATTTGTTACTGAGTTGTGGTTAAAATTTTCTAGAAAATGCTGTTGTAGAGGAGGGTCCTTTGAAAAAACTGCTTTAAAGGAAAATATAAAATACAAGTATGTTTCCAATATACAGGGTCCAGCAGAAGTAACACCCAGCAGAAGTAATGCCCCTTTTTTATAAGCTGGTAATCTACACCAAATCTTTTATTACAAAACCATAAGCATGTAATTCTGTAAGATAACAATATCACACTCAAGCATACTATATGACGTTTTGGGTGAAATGTTCAAACTGCTATCTATCTCATGTGAGACAAAGCAAGCCTGAGGACATTACAGCATTACTTCTGCCAGACCATGTACTTCTTTCTTTCTTTTTAAGATTTATTTTATTGTTTTTGACAGAGAGAGAGAGAGAGAGAGAGAGAGAGAGAGAGAGAGAGAGAGAGAGAGAGAAGGGGGAGTGCTCAGAGCAGTCTCCATAGTTGTACGTCATCAATTTTCAACATGGTTTCATTTCACACAGGTGGGAGGGGGCCATCCATGCAGGGCGAAAACTGGGCTGGGGGCCTCCCACATGGGAAATACACCCCAGTTCAACATATGGGTCTGCACAGGCTGGGGCTGGGATTCGATCCTTGGACCCCAGTGCTACTAAGTGAGTGCTTAACGCGCTGAGCCATCCTGGCTTCCCACCATGTACTTCTTAACAACTATTATATAATATATTTATCAGAGTATTTTAATACCTATTCAAAGTTTTTTTCAGAGTTCTTCCCTTTATTTCTTAAAAGAAAGAATAACAAGACTACTCTTCAGGATTTGACCATTTTCCCAGCTCTCAGCCCCTTCACATCATAAAGTTGGCCCCACCATTCCCCTGACAGTAGGAGGTTGGCTTTGCCATGTTTTTCTCAATTGTGTTGCCCAGTGCTCACTAACTCCTTTGCCCTTCAACAAAACCCAGCATTGAGCAGAGAGCTGGACCCCACACAAGTATCTATAAGAAATATGTTGAATTAAAGGTTGGTAAGTGGCCATCTGGAAGGACATAAATAGATTATAACCTGTAACTGTGTGATACTAACAGGACTATTCAGGAATACAATGCATTCACTAATGGGAAACCAGTGTCCTCCCCACACTCAGAGACTAGTATTGGGGACAGGAACGTGAGCCACTCCAAAGGCAACTCATTCAAAAATGACACACACACAAACTGAGAGGCACAGGGAGACCCACCCCCGGGACATCTATGTTCCCGAAAGTGTTATGTTCAGGAATGAGGAGACACTTGAGCATTCATAAAAGCTCAAACTAAAACCACAGTAAGCCTCCCTCTTCCAGTCCATGAGAGAATGGTGGCTAAAGTCAACGCCTCCTTCCCATTCCTGCTTGAAATTCCTGTTAAGTCCAGAAGTGACTATAGGACCATTTCCTCCTGGTCCTCTGCACTGACTTCCCAGGATGCAATGTTAGCTATGTTTAGAGATTGGAGATTACCCATGAGACACACAAGTGTGAGTTAGCTCATCTCTAGTTCATGTGCCCTAGCCAGTCAAAATGACAGACCGGCTCTATGTACTACCCCAAGACACCCTCAGGGCAACTATGTCCGGAAGCATGTAACATAGAAGAGCAAAGACAGAAGATGAGATGTTTTTGAAATGATGGGTCTTTGGTAAAATAAACTCATGAGCCATCAGCTGCTCAGAAGGACAGTAACCCTCACACCAGGAGATAACAGTGACACCTGTCATTTACTGGGCATCAACCAAGTGCAGGCCCTTGATATATTAAGTCTTTGCATTCATACAGCAACCCACAAAGGAAGTGTTTGAACCCACTTTTTACTGATTAGAAAATGTCATCCTGAAAACAGGAAGTAAGTTTCCCAAGGGTGCCCTGCTTGTGAGTGTAGGGCAAGACCCAATCCCAGAACGGTCTGACTTCAGACCCCAAGCATGTTGCAGTACGGTTAGAGAATAAGACCCCCCATACCTCCTGCTGACTTTTCCTTGTATGTCTATCATTCTAAAATTCATGACTATAAACTGACAAGATAATCCCAGAGGAGAGTCAGGCATTTTCCAGAACTCGTGAGGTTACTGCTGTCTCTCTATTCTAATTTATTGGAGAACAAGAAGAGTTCCAAGATAGGTTAAAAGAAATACTTCTGTAATAAATTTTAAAAATCAGTTCCAAAATTGTAGAAGCAAATGAAAACCAGTGTCTAAATACCAGTGGTGATAAACCTGAGTCAGAGAGGAAGGAGAAGAGAGGTCTTTCACAATAAGAGTGACAAGAAAGCCATCTGGCTTGTCCAAAGCAGCAATGCTGCATATCCTAAGGAAAAGTAAGAAGGCAGAAGGGCTCATGAACTCCAGTGTATACGAGGGAACTCAACTCCAGTTCCAGTAAGAAGTCACACTGGAGGTTGCTGGTTGTCTGCTAAGGACCTCAGAGGCTAACATGAACAGGACAGAGTTCATTTAGTCAACAGCAAACGCTTACTGAGTACCTACTGCATGCCAGGCCCTGTGCTGGGCCAGGTGAGCACAGCCAATAAGGAGAGAAGGGACATAGGCCTCCCAGGGCATCCTGACTCCCTACCCGATAAGCACCTACCTGCGCCCCGGGATTGCTGTGGTCATCCTATGAGAAACCCTCTTTTGCAGAAGGGGTCCTCATGACCCTCAGGCTTCCTCCAGGGAGTCCCCTCCTCAAACACAGCACCAGAACAAGCCCCGCCTTCGTGTGCTGACAGTTTACCTCTCAGGAGACAGAGGAAGGGAGGTGAGGCCAGTAACTCTCGCACTTCAGCCTGGCCAAGGCGGGGCAGTAAACCGAGAAGACATGACAGTCTGCACCTTCATGAAAATGCCAGCTGAGGAGTATCCTGAGAGTCACCTAAAACGTGTTCTCTTCCTCAGGTAAGAAAATCTTAAAATGGCAAACAAACCCTAAAACAAACAAGCAAAAAACAGTGGGAAAGGTAAAGGGAACTAAAACATAAAAGCTATTGTTAGAGGGAAGCGCAAAAAAAAACATGAAATTCTGATTAGACATTCCTACTGATTTCAAAAATGAAGGAAAAAAGTAATGTAACTGAACTGTAAGATCAAACAAATGCAATACGGCATCCTAGATTGGATCCTGGAATGGGTGGAAGACATCAGTGGAAAATCTCTTGAAATCGAATGAGGCCGATCATTAGTGCTGTGCTACTGATGCTAGTTTCATGGTTTACATGGTACATGTAACCCATGGTACATTTATCAAAATGTACATTTAAATAAAAAACATTAACATGAGGAGGAGCCAGATGGAGGGCACGTGGGAACTTCTGCCCTACTCTGCAATTGTTCTGTAAAACTAAAATTTCATCTTGAAATAAAGTTTTTAAAAAAAATCACTTCCCAATACATTCTCAGATGACCTCTGATATTAAAAGAAAGTGTGGAGTTAAGAGGGATAGATAATAAATAAATACAACACAGATCAACCAGGAGCCATGGTTGCTCCAAGCTCCGACCCCACCGCTGGGCCAAGGAAGCTACTAAAACCCTGGTCCACATCAGTAGGATGATATCCACAACAAGTAGGAACAATAACATTGTGCTAGTCCCGACCACATACGGAAGATTTTTATCTCCTTCTGGGTGGTACATTCTGAAGACACTGCAGTACTTTTACAGCTAGAGCAAACACTGTCTTCTAAGGGACAGCTGGAAGCATGGGTCTGTCTCAACTCAAAGGGCTGCCACACGGGGAGCCTGACTGGTTTTGTGAGTTCTAGAAAGTAGAGCCACGGCCGAGGCTGAGATTATACATGGGGACAGGCACTGGGGCTCAATGTAACAATTCAGACAACCACACTCAGAATGTGAGGTCAGGGGCTCCCCGTGGTGTGAGATCCTCAATCAGACACTGGACAAGCAGCGGTGAGAGCTTGCACTGAAGAATCTCAAACGTGCCTACAACTAATGACCTTGAGAAGAGCACAGGCTGGGTGTCACCAGGTCTCTCCTAGAGGCCCCGAGTTCGCAGGGGCCAATAAGTGCAAAGAAAATAGTCAAACTGGCTACAAAGTCCAGTCCTGGGCTTGAATGGCTGCTTCGAGGTCACTGGCACAGCAGGGACCAGGACAAAAGAGGTCTTCTGGCCACACCAGAAAGAAGACCCAGCAGCTGAACTTCCCTGAGTTCGTGTCCCATAGAGCTGTAAACATGTCTCAGGCTTTTGTGGAAGACGGAAGAGTCAGCATCGGAAAAGCACAGACTCCAGAATCCTAGCAGCCTGGAGGTGTGGGCCAGTCCTCCACCCACTGCGGTTCAAGTCTGAATGACAAGCAAGTTCCCTCTTTAGTTATTTATCATCTAATAAGCTAATCACTGCTCAAGACTCTCCACTTTGCCAGTGACCCCTAAAATGCATCATTCACAATTAGGCCAAACATCCTAAATGTGCTCTGATCAGCACAATAATAATAATAATGGAACTGTAATTACATGTCAGGGACACGTTGTAGTACCACAGCATTCCCTTTGGTTTCTACTGACTTGATGGTCAACTAAAAGCCATGTGAAATTCCATCAAAACAGACCCCAGTCCATATCATTGCTATTGAATTTTGGAACCCAGTGGTTAGATTTCATCTTGCTGACTTTGCCCTATTCTGTCAGCTTGTCAAATTCTTCTTTTGAACATTGAGTTGCCACCCCAGCACTCCTAGCCAGGTATGTGTCATCTGCAAATCGAATAAACCTGCCTTCTGCGTCTTTATCCAAGTCATTGATAAAAGTGTGAAAGATGACAGGCCATTCAATCTCTCAACAAATATTTATTGAGCACCTACAATATGTGAAGTGCTCAGGACAGAAACCAGAAGGAGAACTGTATTTACACTGGGTCAAATCCAAAAATTGTTCGCTTCCTGTAAACCCCTATATTAGGTGGACAGCTTCCCAGGCAGATTTAATTCAACTCATTAGTTACTTGTTGATCACTTTCTAGGTACTTGTCGATCACTTCTTCTCTGGCCACCACCCTAAGCTTAAAGAGATGAGGCTGCAGCCCTGTTCACTAGAAGCTCTCCTCTCATTAGGGAGGTGGCCTCAGCACATAAAGCATTTGAAGGACAGGAAACGTTTATGTAATTGACAAACAAGCAGTCCAGACAGTGTATTTCATTCTGGTTGAGACTTTAATGTCATTTCATTTAAAGCTTCAAAAATAATGATAGATTTTTAGATTTGAAAAGGACACAAAATTCTTCTAGAATGATCCTCACCACCAACTCACCAATAGCAGTTTCAACAAGTGGAGTCTGTCTCTTGAGAAGTTTTGCTCTGTTAGCTCTGATATTTGGAATGGCATTCTAACATTGCCTATGTTAGGTCAAATTGCTTCCATTTACCTTTCTACCTATAGTGTAAATACTCAATGATTTTACTAAATAATTGAATGACTGAATTCTAATTCTGCTGTCTGACATTAGAAAATAATAGTCTGGGGAAAGCAAGGTTGACTCAGCAGGTTAAACACTCGCTTTGCAGCTTCAGGGACCAGGGATCAAATCCTCTCCCCAGCCTGTGCAGACCCATATTCTGAACTGGGGTGTGCTTCCCATGTGGGAAGGCCCCCCATTTGGTTCTCGCTCCCCCAGTTCGGCCCCTGGCTTCAGGGGGCGCTCCTCCCATGTGGGAGGCCCCCAGCCCAGTTCCTGCCCTGCGCAGCCCCCACCCACCTGTGTGGAATGAAACCATGTCTAAAACTGATGATGTACAACTATGAAGACTGCTCTAGGCCCTCCCTCTTCTCTCTGTTTCTCTGTCTAAAACAATAAAATAAATCTTAAAAAGAAAGAAAGAAAGAAAATAATAGGTCTGATCCAACCATAGGAAGGCAACAGCTATGTCCTCATTTAGTCTTTACTTTTCTAGCCTATATACCTATAATTCTTTCATCCACTTCTGAGATCTCCTCACCCTCCATACTGTTCTTGTGAGTCATGTCATGATTCCATCTCTGGCATAAAGCTAGAACTCAAAACACATCTACAGAATTAATATATGAGTAAATGAGCAAGCAAGTTCTAGTTGGTCAATATCAGCTTCCAAAAGAAATGCCCAGAACTGAGCATACTGCTGAAAATATGGCCAGAAAGGAACCTGCAGCAACCTTGCTCTGAACATCCTTCTATTAGCACTGTTTAGATGCAGCTTTTCCTTTCGTCTTTGCACACAGCAGGTGAGGGGCAATACTCTAATGCAAGCTTGTCCAACCCACAACCCGCGGGCTGCGTGCTGCCTGGAACATTTTGAATGTGGCCCAACACAATTATAAAAACTGTCTTAAAACTTATGAGATTTTTTAGCGATTTTTTTTTCTCTTAGCTCATCAGCTATCGTTAGTGTTAGTGTATTTTATGTGGGGCCCAACACAATTCTTCTTCCTCCAATGTGGCCCAGGGAAGCCAAAAGATTGAACACCCCACTCTAATGCCTCAGAGTGAGTTTGCAGCCAATTACAGTCTGTCATTGGAGTTTAGTGATCAAGCCCCACACAGCTGTGGACCAAGGAAGGCCTGACCACACCACTGATTTCCACATGAGAAAGGATGGCCTGTTCCACGTGTGTGCACATCTTTCTAATCTACGGTCATGCTGGCAGTCTGGTCACCAACGCACCTAAGCCCTTGGGTCGTTTGAAGGTCTTGCAATAGTCTGGGGAGGGAGTCCAAGTGGGCAGGCAACACAAGACACCTACAGGGAAAGAGGGTGAGCTGGCCTTCTTACCTCACGGAGGCCAGGGCACTGGGTGTAGACGAGGAGCCGAGGCTGAGAGCAGTCAGTGACGGGCACTGCCCTGCAGGTCCCACTCCAGCCTGCCTCTCACAGCATCACTCATCTGACCCTGGCAGGGCCTCCCCTGGACTTGGGCTTCGAGCTTTTAAGATGCTTAATAGACTTGACATTTGCTTGTAAGTCAAGCATGCTTCCTTGGGCTCCTGCTCCTGCAGGAGAAGATGCTGCCCCTGCAGCCTGGACCCCAGAGTGACTCACAGAGCAGACGTGAACCTGGACGACTGCCGGAGCTGAGATCAGCAGACCCCACGTGACCTGAAGACCTTCAGCCTGAAGCAGAATCACCTCTGTTAACCCAGTGGCCCCTGAACATGTGAATACCAGTTTCTAGTTGTCTGCCACGGAATTGCGGTGTGATCTGTTACACAGCACATCATGGCAATACCTGACTGATAAGGGATTACTCCCAGCTTGCAAAGACACTTCCTGAGCTGCACGGAGCTGTCTCCCATGGAGCTGCGCTGCCCTGGGGGCTGACCCTCCGGGCGTTATCCTGCCGGCCCACTCTGCGGCCCACGCCCGCCCACCACGCAGCGCTCACCTGAGTCGGACGCTGCTGGGCTCACCAGGCTGAGCAGCTCGCGCTCCTTCTCATAGTCGCCTTTGCAGAGCAGCTGCCCCTCCTTCAGGACAAACTCGTCGCCCTTCTGGAGCTGCCGCTCGCAGACGCAGCAGCAGAAGCAGCTGAGGTGGTACACGCTCTTCTGGGCCCGCATCACAAACTCGTTGGCTGTGATGGCCTCGAAGCAGCCCCCACATTTGACAGCAAACAGCCTGGCAGCAGGGGACAAAGGGGAAAAGGGTCTGTGAGAAAAGTTCGGCTAGGGCCCCGGTCTCACCTCAAGTCAACAGCAAAAGAAATGTCAAGAACTGGGATGCGAAGGCTTAGAACGGAATATTCTTTCAATTCAGACAATTCCTTCCCTGGTGTTGAAATAACGCAGACAGAAAGCCCGACAGAGGAGCTGACACACAGCAGGTCCCAGGACAGGGGACCCCTTTCCTTGTCACCCCAGGTCAGTAAGGGTTTCAGGCCAGTCTGTGAAGGACTGTCATTTATAGCAGGTCTGTTTCTTTTTTTCCTTTTCAAACTGCCTCATGAAATCATAGTTGCCTTTGTCAAAGCCTGTGGCCTAAGCACAGAGCTAATGTACCCTAAAAACATGTCTGGATTCATCCAGTATTGCTTTCATTTGCCCATTTCCAAAACAGAGTTAATTTTTTTTAAGGAGTAGCACAATAGGGGAAAGCGAACTTCTCTGTTTGTCCCCACATACCAGAGGGGTTAACGGATGTGGAAGGTCAGATGGCGTAAGAGGAGGACAGAATAGCTGACTGAGTCCACATAACTCCACAGCCCTCCTCTCTGCACAACGACAGCCACGAGCCGACCCGGGCGCACGCAGGTCACCGGCACCACCGTGCTCTACTAACGGGCCTGACCCGGCAGGAGCAGAGGAGCTGTGGATACAGGAAGAACCTTTCTCTACACAGACAATTGCCACATGGCCTGAGGGTGGCCAGCCCCATGGCAAAAGCTCATCCGCACGTTTGTGTGCTTGTCTCTTCTTCTTTCCATTCATTCCTGACGTTCACTCACTCTCTGGTTCTTCTTTTAGTGTGTTCCTTCACGTGTTCAGAAGCATGCACTACATGCACTACAGCACACACTCCATGTCTTAGCGGGGGAGAAGGAGCCACCAGAAGCAGCATCCAAGCACATGCACAGCCTCTAGGGAGCGCCTGTCACGTGTCCAGCATGAGGGTGGGCACAGAATCACACAAAGCAATGTCCCCAACCTGGGGAGCTCACACGCTGGTGAGAGAGCCAACACACCAATAAACAGTATCTCCCCCTGGACATGTACCTGTGCAAAACAGACTAGAACAACACGAGGCAGACTCCAGGGAACACAAAATAGAACAGCCTAAAGCCACCGTCCGTGAGAGCTAACACTGCACAGCTTACAGCTCTGAGTCTACACGTGTGCATAGTCTGTTTACCTTAGAATCTCCTGAAAGGATGGAAGAGCTGTGAGGGTGGAGGAAGAACCTAAGGAGGGACCCCAAGGGGGCCTGACACAGGTGGGCACAAGAAGGGAGGCCAGCCCAGCTCTTTGAGTGAAGAAAGCCAGGGCTTGGAGAAGAGAATGAGCTGCCTCCCAGGACAGCGGTCAGCCTGCAGGGCAGTGCAGCCCAGCATGGGCCTAGCAGGGCAGGTGCCTCCCACTCTCAGCCCTCCCTGCCCTGGGCCACATCCTCATACGCCCTCCCTCTGCCTCTGGACTTTAGAAAGGGGGTGAGGTGGTAGACAGTCCAAGGGGGCCACGGCCTTTAACCACTAACAAGGTATGTGACAGCCCAAAGCCCAGTACTGCAGCGCCCACCCCGGGCCTCCCCTGTCTCCGGCTGCCCAGCCTGGTTCCTCAGCCCAAGCCTGAACCGCAGGGCGCACCAGCCCCTTGACCAGTTCTGCCTTTCCTTCTGCCCTGCATGCTGGAAAATCCTGCCCAGTCCACGCCTGGCCCAGTCCCTAGTCACTGTTTGCCAACCTGAGCAAACTAATCAGTGCTTTTCCAGGAGACCATCAAAGGCCCTTTGTCCCCAGCCCTCCGCCCGCCCCTTCCCAGGAGTGGCCTGTTGGCTCCCAGGGAGTCAGCACACGGGAGAAGGACAACAGGTGGTGGCAGCTGTGCTCCACTAACTCCGACCCTGTAGAACCCCCTCCTCCCTCCTTAATGTCCCACACTCCAGAACTGTCCCCCAAGCTGGAAAGGGGAGGGCCAGGGTGGTCAGCAGGGACTCCGGGCAGGGACCAGGGAGTCCCATTTCTCTGCACTCTCTCCACGGGTCCCCCCTCTGCGTAGAGGTCAGGGCACCCTCACCTTGCTGCCTTGGCTCTCGCTGGCCTCACTAACCCCAGAGCACTTCAAGGAGAAGAGGCACACGCAGCCCGCCACCTGTGTGCCAGATGTGTACACAGCTGGACGGGCATCACTGTGGACCCAGCTGCTGACGGCACACCTCCCACACGTTGTTCTCTCTAAGGCTCAGACAAGCAGAGAAAAGGATTTGTTCTGAAGTCCAGGTCGTAATTAAAACACAACCTGTCTTTCTCGAGGCCTGGGATGGCGATGATGCCCCCAGGCTCCTTCTCCCTCTGAATGCTAATGAGACCTGCTCCCAGAGCCCTGGATAGGGGGCAGACTCTTGCAGGCTCAGCCACAGTGCTCAGCAACCCCGCCCTGCTCAGCTCTCCAGCCACAGGAGCTCTCAGATGAGCGCTTGTCTCCTCTTTGCACCGAGTTCCCTCACCTGTACAACGGGAATAACAGAAAAGTATCCACGCGGGACCGGGGAAAGGCAGTGCCCGTTGTGGGGGCGCATTTAACAGGCAGCAGGTTCTGAATAAGCAGCCGCAGTGGTGTGTTTTGGGGTGTGCTGGAGGGAACTCACCAGAATGGCATAAGGGAGGGACCTCCCCCCAGCTTGGCTCAGGCCAGGGGACACAGCCCTTCCTCTCCTGCCTCCCCTCCTTCCCCCGTCACCCCTCTCCTCCCACTGGCCCCTTCCCTACTCCCTCTAGCATGCAGGGAGGTGCAGGCTGGCTGTCGCTACCACCCAGTGTCCTGCTAACACCCCTTGCCCTGCAGCAAGAGAGACGCTCATTTACTTTGGGTGGGAGCCTGAGTTGGTAAAGCACCGCCACTTCCATGCAATCAGTGTGACCTGAGCGTGTCCCTTAACCTTTTCAGCCTCCGTTGGCTCCGGTGTCAAAGGCAATAATGCTGCTACATTCCTAAGTTGTAAGGATTACACGAGAGCAGGGACGTGGAGGACCCCGTGACCTACATGGGGTCGCATAGTGACTCGTTTTTATTTGCCCACCTGTTTCTAAACCTAGTGGATTTGTTTTATTTATTATTTGTATTTGCCCCAAAGGTGGCTGTCTGAGCTTGAGAGGCTCTCGAGCTCTCTCCTAAAGAGAGCAAGTCTTCCTCTGTGGCCTGAGCCCTCCTGCCGACCCCGCCAGCTTGGACAGCAGGACTTCCCCTCCCAGGGGCAGAGCGCTCACCGGGAGAGGAACCTGGCACACACTGCTGGTGGCCACAAGGCCGGGCAGGGACGCTCCTCAAAGTGCATCCCGTCCCCGCACTGGCCAACACCGTGCAGGGAGCAGGGCTTTCTGTAACCAACCTCCGGCCTGCCTGCCTGCACCAGGGGCACAGAGGACGACAAAGAAGGAAAGGAAAGGAGCCCTGACTCAGGATGACCTGGCTCCAGGGCTCCTCTATTCCCACGAGGCCTCGGAAAAGCATCAGCTCTCCTGCCCTAAACGAAAAAACGCTGCCCTGGATGGACCAGCGTGACGGCAAGTCTCCATTCCCCACGTCTGCTCACGTCACACTGTCAACCAGAGAAGCCCACCCTGCCAGCGCCCGGACAGTGTTTCTGCACAACACAGCCTTGCTGTGTAATTCCCCAAACAAGCCTTTTCCAGAACCATTTCATTCACACATATAGAGAGACAAGTAGACAGGTAGACAGGTGAGACAGACAGATAGCTCGATGATATAGATAGACGATAGACGGATGGATGGATGGATATAGACTGACACATAGATACATACAGATTGATAGAGATAGATGGTATAGATATATGTATATATAAAACAACTAAAGCCAAAGGGATTATTATGGACACACACAACTAAAACCATTCTCTCTCTCTCTCTCTCTCTCTCTCTCCATATATCCCTCCTTTCTCAAAAAATATACATGTAATCGAAAAAGGACTGATTGATTTTGTTTGAAGAAAGCGTTTTTCTCCTAAGGCACGTTTGAAAAGCAGTAGGCTGGACTCCCATTTTTGTGATCCATGCTTTTCTTTCGGGGTTGGGAATCCTACTCTGCAGCTACGAGGACATGAAGGCTTACACCTGAGGAATTCCTAGAGAACATGTCTAAGGTGTTGGGAAAGAGATGCAGAGCTGCGGGTGGAACGGCATGCCCCTTGCGGCAGGAATGACAAGGAAAAGATGGCGGTGTGCCCAACCACCACAGGGACACCTAGACTTTGGTGCTGGTTGTGCAATCTTAGAAAACCCACTCCTCCATTCTGAATTTTGGGGTCCTCGGCATTAGAATATGTTTCAGCCCCCAAGTTATTCTTACTTCAAAGGCAAAGAAGATCATAGAAGATGGGGGGTGGGAAGGGAATTCATCTTTATTGAATACCCACTCCATGCCAGCAACTGTGGTCTTTCTATACCCATTACCCTGCTAAAGGTGTGCAGTAAGAGAGGAAGGAGCTATCTCAGGACCTCCAAGATAATTTCACCACACTGAGCACAGGCTGGCTCATGGGGCCGGCCTCCCCCGGACAGGGGGGCCCTGGGGTGCTGGCACATGGGCTTGCCCCTTGCCCTAAATCACGCTCTCCGGCCCTGTTTTCTCAGAAGTAAGGAGGAAGATTGAGCGATGGCTGCCTCAGCCCTGAGGGGCTTTCTGGATCGGCCCCAGCCTGTGCAGAAGGTCCTGAGACTCTACTGTCACAGGGAAGTGACAGGCAGCAGCTGGAAACCAACTCCCTCAGGCTCCTCAGCCCCTCGGCCCCAACATAACACCTTTGAAAGAGGCCTGCCCTCTGTGGATTTAGGTGAAGAACAAATAGCATCCGGGAATTACTCTTTAACCCCATACCACCAGGCCAGAGTCTACTCTGACTCCAAAAAGATCAGGAAACAAGACAGCTCTTGCTGGAACCTCATCTGCTGGGGAACCTGGGGGTCGCTGCTTTCAAGGTTTAGGCAGAACTGCAGGGCAGTGAGGCTGGACACAGGCAGACCAGGGGAAGCTCAGCCAAGAGACACTGGGGTGTGGAAACAGGGCACCAGGTGGTAACCCAGTGCAATCAGATCAACTTAGCCCCAAGGCCCCACTCCACCGCCTACTAGCTGTGTGGTCTTGGTCAGGTTATGGTGGCACTGGTTCACTCATCCATAAAATGGGAGTAATATTAATAACAGGACCTGCCCCACAGAGTCCCAATGAGCATTAACTGCCTAGCATAATGCTTGGCACATGGTAAATCCTCAATGAAATGGTAACTACTACACTGGTGATAATGATGGTGGTGGTGGTGGTGGAGGAGGAGAAAAAAAGCTGAATATGAAATATGAGAGAGATATTAGTTTAAAAATGATGAATTATAATGTCAGAGCCAGGGAGACTCAGGATTAGATAAAGGAGGCTGGAGTGAGAGACTGGAGCAAGTAGTTCAGAACCAAGGTCATGAACAATGCAAGAAGGTCATGGCACCTGTTCAATCATCCTGCTTGTGGACTTGGGGATCAGTCCTGACAATAGAATGGAACCAGCACCCCACCTGCTGCAATGGCCTCAGCCTAGGGTTTGCACGCAGCATATCTACACAGGATTTGTCTGGATTTACCCAATAACAGTTCTGGCCTGGTTGGGTGAAAGTAAAAACCAAGAGGTTAACTGAGGCTTAATATTTTTCTCAGTATCCAGACACCTGATTTCTTCACCCATGAGTTCCCATGGCTTCCTCCATTCTCTCCCACCCCTGATCCAGTGTCCTCTAGACACCAGACCCTGATGCCGTGGCAACCCTTAGCCACCCTGCAGGCTGACGACACACCTCCCCAGTCAGGACTACTGCAGAGGATGGCAGCCTCTTGCAAACCCAGCAATACCCCAGGGCAAGGGCTTTGAGACGTTAGAGGACTGAGCAGGAATATAAGGAGGGACCCCATCATGACACTCCAGAAGGTCCCTGAACCAAGGGTATCTTCGCAAAGACTGCGATCTTCATTAACGTTGATCCAGAGTCCTGAAAATCTCCAAGGGAGCTTCTCAAAGCCTCTGCACCACCGACAATTAAGTTAAAGGAAGGAAGACCAAGTAAACACACGAAAACCCTAATTCCAACTGGAGGCCAACGGTTTGTGCACTGGTTTTGCCCCACAGGAATATTAAATCAGAGCTACATTGAGCCTTGGACAGCAGGGAGCTCCAGGTCAGGCCACCTTTCCACTGGCACTTCCAAAATTAGCTTCCATCAGGTGTAGGAACCCTTTGGTTTAGAAAGTGGGAGAAGGTCTTCAGGTAGCTCTAAGGCTACGGTAGTCTGTGTATCACTGTTTCCACCCTCTCCACCAGGGGGCAGCATAGCAGCACTCATTGGTGTCGTGTTGACTTGGTAACTGAGGTCATCCAGGCACAGAGACAGAGATTGGCCATAAGCCAAGACTGTCTGTCGGGAAAATCTGCTGCTGGGAGTCTGGGAGACCATGTGCCTAAACTGAAGGAGAGGATTCCAAAGTATTGGGAACCAAAAGCATGGCTTGTGGCCTTAGAAGTAGTGACACAAGCAACCTTGTCAGCTGGCTCAAGGTCTCTGTCCTTGAGGCTGAGCCAACACCACCACAATAAGAAACTGAGCCCGTGGTCCTGGGGCGGTGGGAAAGTCTACAGGGACAATAGAAGTGGCAAGATCTTCTAAAGGAGACAGTCTCAAGACTCTGCAGTGGGGAGAAAATGGAAAACAATAAGCAGCTGGCAGAGCCAATCAGAGTCTCTGTGTCCCCCGGGCTCCTGGGGAGCAAGGAGGAGGACCATACAATGAGATGAGAACAGAGGAGTGTGATGTCTGCACATCCCAGAGGCGCCTAGTGAGAAGTGCAGGGTAACACGCTTGGCTCACCGGCTCTCGCAAACGTTGCTGGCCATGAGCAGCTTGTACTTCAAACGGGTGGATAAGTACCTTTCTTGTTCTCACGCAGAATCTGTTCCAGAGTCAGCAAAAGAGAGTAGAAAGAGCATAATTTTCAAATTTGATTGAACCTGGATTCAAGTCTTGGTTCTGCCTTTGAGAACTTAAGCAAGCTACTGACTCTTGAAGCATCTGCCTCTTTATCTATGAGAACATAACCATCTCCAAGATGTTTGGGAGATTAAATAAGATAACGTATTGGAAGTGTCTGACACATACTCGCTGCTCTGAATAAGTAACAGCTATTTACTCTATATAGAAATAAATTTAACATATATGTCCATGTAAATATTTATATAAGATCATTTACTTTGAGACAGACAACTGAGCCAAAAATAGAACTTCATGTGTACCTCAGGCTCTGTTCCTCATTACTGTAATAAATTAAATTAAACTTCAACAAGTCTTTCATAGGTTGTTGGAGAAGAGACCTAAAGACAAATATGAAAGGACAAATACTTGAAACTGAAGGTACATTTCGTTCAGGCAACGATGGCTATGGTCTACTCTAACCCAAGGTCAATGTTGACATTTAGCCAACTAGTGTTGACCAACATCTACTTTCATTGCCTAACACCCAGCATATGTGCAGGAAGTTGGCAGTGCTGTGTAACTTAGCCAACCAGAGCCAACAGTTGCTATTTGGTTAGTGCTGACACTATCTGGCAAATATTATGGACAGACTTTTCCCCATCTCCTTTCAATTCTCAGATGACTGCTTCTTGCTGAGGCTGTGGACTTGCACTGAGACATCCATATTCTTGTCTTGCTTCCCTATCAGAACTCCCCAGTCCTCCCATTCACAGAAGAGGTCAATCAGTCTTTCCCCTCATTTTATAACAGGAAAGAAACCAGGGCCCAAGAGGGGCAGTGACCTACCCAACACCACAGAGAAAGTTAAGATTACTGAAAGGGCCCGCCAGAGTGCGGGGCTTAGTCAACGGCCGAGAAATAAAAGAGCTTACATGGCCCAACTAGGGATGGAAGCCTGTCCCAGGGCTCCCACGCAATGCCCTAACCAGCTGAAGGAGAAGACTGTGTGTGAGACAGGAGCCTCCCTGCTCTCTCCTTCGCACCCCCTTCTTCTTTACCCACTGGAAAGCTGCCTATAAGTCAGGTCACAGAGCAGAAGACGGTGCTGAATGTGTGGACTCCAACAGTACAAACCAAGGTGGCGCAACGTACATTATAGACTTTCCATATTGCTACACAGATATGCAAACAAGGCAAGAAACATAAAACAGGCACACGGAAAATAATGTATGTTTCCTTTTTAGGGAGTTAAAGGTTTTGTTTCCTTTGAAAATGTCAGTTTTCCTTTCCCTTCATCCTTATTTGCCTCTTGGGATGCTCTTAAACATACCCAGCAAACAACAGCACAGGGAGATGAGGTATTTTTAGCTAATATTCTGGCACAGATTTCTATTGTTCCACAATTTTTGGCTTGGCTGGATGGCATGTGGCCAATACAATGTATATTCTTACAAAGACTGTATGGTTCCTGGGGTGGGTGTGTGTGTGTGTGTGTGTGTGTGTGTGTGTTTTAACAGTAGGAAGGACAGAGGCATTATTGATGATGTTTTGATGGGAAAGATTCTGAGAGCCCAGCAGGGGGCAACATCGAGCTCTCCATGAATTCCATTTACTTTTGTTGTCATCACTTTTCATTGTGTTATACGTCTAAAAAAAAAAAAGGATATATTGTCACAACCCGAGAGCTCCTCATAGAATCAACTGATACCAAAAGCACAACGTTAGGAACTAGATGTATTCTGAAGACCAGTGATTTTGTTCCTAAATCAGCTGGTACACATGCTAAGGTACAAAATATAGCACATCACTCCCATTCTCCTCTCCTCACACAGAACGCCTGTCCCCAAGGATTATCCCGTCTTCTAGGGGAGACAAGAAAAGGCAGATATTGACTGACAATCTGAGTAAAGATCTCCCACCACAGGTAGCATAAAAGATAGAGGGGCCACCATGTAGCACTTACCCTTGTCATGTGAGGGGCGGAAAATCTCTCCAGATAATCTGAACTTCCAGAATGCCTTTAGTTCAAACAGCTCAAAGCCTGTGCACCCTTGTATAACATCTCAGTTCTGAAGTGGGGACAGGGGCAGGAGGTTAGCCTCATCACAGGGCAAAACTGGTGTCACAGCAGGGTGGCACCATGCATACTCCCAAAATCCAGCAAAAAAGCCTGGTCTCCTGAGCAGTCCATGTGGCCTCTTTCCCATAAGACTGTGCTGCTCTCCTTTCACGATGGGCTCCAGGTGTCTTGAGAGCTCCAGGAATATTTCAATGAAGCCTCACCCAATGGACGTGAGCCAGTTCTTAGTTCTTGTTTTTATATTTGCCCTGCACTTTTTAAATGCTTTTTGTCCTTCAACTCTCCCCACTCCCCATTTCAACTCTCTCCTGACCCTTTAAAGACTGGAAAGTACCTTACCCATCAGGATGGTTACTATTTTTTAAAAATTTGTCAAGGATGTAGGAAAATTAAAACCCTTCTGCACTGCTGTTTGCAAAATGGTGTAGTTGCTCTAGAATACAGTATGGCAGTTCCTTTAAAAAATTAAAAACAGAATTACCCATATGATCCAGCAATTCTAAGTATATAGCCAACAATTTAAAGCAGGGACTCAAAAAGATGTTTGTACACTCACGCTTACAGCAGGATTATTTATGCCCAAAAGGTGAAAGCAACCCAAGTGTCCATCAGGTGAACAAATACAAAAATGTGGTAAAATGTACAATGGAATATTATTCAGCCTTAAAACAGAAAGAAATGATGACATAGCTACAACATAATGAGAACAGTAAGCTAAACAAAATAAGCCCGTCACAAAAGGCCAAATACTGCATGATTCCACTTACAGATGACTTCAATAGTCAAACTAATAGAGACAGAAAGTAGAATGATGGGTGCGAGGGGCTGAGGGAAGAGAGAATGGGGAGCTACTGTTTAATAGGTACAGAGTTTCAGTTTTTGCAAGATGAAGATTTGTGTGAATGGGTGGTGGTAATTGTAGCAACAATATGAATGTACTTAATGCCATTGAACTAAACAGTTAAAAACAGTTGAGATGGTCAATTTTATGTTATATGCATTTTACCACAATTTTTAAAAATTAAAACACAATAAAAAAGATTTTAGTAACTAGAAGACACAATAATCTGTCTTATTCTACCTCCTATAAGCAAAATCTTGGTGACTATGTTTCCAGTTGAAAATCTCACTTGCCCAGACTCCCTTGCAGCTAGGGATGGCTGCATGACGCAGTACATTGGATCCTACCGGGGGTGGGGGTGGGAGCAGGAAATTTTCTTTTTTTTTTACTTTTTTTAAAAACATTTATTTTATTGTTTAAGAGAAGGTGAGAGAGAGAGAGAGAGAGAGAGAGAGAGAGAGAGAGAGAGAGATGTGTGAGGGCCCACCGCAGTCTCCACAGTTGTATATCATTTGTTTTTTACATAGTTTCATTCCACACAGGTGGATGTGGGACTGCATGGGACAAAACCAAACTGGGGGACTCCCTCATGGGAGGTGAGAATCTTCACCACCATCCTGGTGGTTACCAGTTGCATGCCACAGTTCAGCATTAGTTTGAACAGACCAGGGCGGGGAATGGATCACTGGACTTTATAGTTGTAAGGCAAGCACTCAACCTGTTGAGCTATCCCAGTATCCCCAGGAAATTTCCAAAAAGCTATTTTTCTATTTATGAAATGAGACATATTCAGCTGGTACATACATTTTGCTCTTCACCTTTTCCCTTATTTCTGTGCCTGGAATTAACATGTAACACCTGGAGATGGACCAGCCATTTTGGTACTAAGAGAATAAAAGCCACCTGTTAAGGATGCAGGGCAAGGCTGGATCCTTGAAAACTTTCTTAGCAGTTGCATTATCCTTGAACTTTCTACTTATTGGTTCCCTTTTGGTAAGAAAAGAAAAGTTCTTTTTAATTAACCCACTGCAGTTGGGATACAGTTACATGAAGCCAAACGTCATAGGAAGGACTTCCCCTTTCCATTCAAGGTCTAGTGTGTCCCAAACTCCTCTCTGGGGCAATTTCTCTGTGTCGGCACTAGACCTCATCACCTCATGCTTACTCAAAAACTATACTGTATATTTTTGTAAGAATTTTTACATGTGTATTTTTCTTATTTCCCCCATATTAGGAAAAAATATCTTTCTCCTGATCCCACATCCTCGTTGACTTGATATCCTTTGTAGAAAAATTCAAAAATGAATTAGTTCTATTTTCTATCACCAGCTTCTCCCCCCTTCTACTCTCTTCTAAAGCCAGTCCAATCAGGTACCGGTCCAACTCCTGCTAACCAGCCTTCTTGTGAAGGTCACTAATGACATCGCATTGCTCAGCGTTCCGCATAATGAGTCCAGCAGCAGCAGCTCACACGATGGTCACGTGGCTTCTTCACGCTCCTGGTTTTCTCTCTATCTCACTTGTCACTCTTCTTTGGCCTCCTGGCTAGTTCCCCCTCATCTCTTGAAATGTTTCACCTTCTTCTCTATCTATACTCATTGCCCTTGTTGAACTTACCCAGTCCCATTACTTTAAATATCAGCTATATGCACAGTGACTTTGAAATTTCTATCTCCACCCCAGGTCTCCCTCTTAAATTTAACTTGTATATCCACCCACCTACTCAGTATCTTCACTTAGTTTTCTAATCAAAATTTCAAACATAACAAAACACAAACAGAATTTCTGATTTTTTCCCATCTACCTCACCTTGACTAAAATCTGCTCCAACAAACCAGTCTCCAATTTTCTGTTGATGGATGGCACCTACAACTTTCCACTTCAGAATCCTTCTTGACTCCTCTCTCCCACACAGGTCATATGCAAACTGTCAACAAGCCATTTCTGTTCTACCTCCAGAGAATGACCAGAGCTCCATCACTTCCCATCCCCACTGTTCCCACTGTAGGTGGGGCAGCCACCGTTATCTTCCCTGGATTACCTCAACTGCTTCTAATGTTCATTTTCAACACAGAAGCCAGGGTGATCCCACAAAGAACTAAGCTAAATCATGTCACTCATCTGTCACCCATTTCACGGATGAGAAAAACAGAGACGTATGAAGGTTTAAGTAATTTGCTCAAATTTACACAGCTAGTAATTGGGGTTACCAGAATTCAAATCAACTCTGTTAATGTCAAAAACCCACCAAAGCTCCACTATCTCTCTGCCTTTCTTAGCGTGGGGGTGGTCATCCTAATGAAATGGTCAGATGGAACTTCGAAAATTAAGGTTCTACATGCTACAGGGAAACTCAGCATTATCAGCCCATGACACAGTAGAGCTGGATGAATGAGCTTGTCAACCATACTGAAATATTTTACTGAAAAGGGAAAGGCCAGAGGTTGCCTCCACTTCTTGAATGAGAGCCCAACTCTGAGGTTAGAGACTCAGGCTGGGTCTAACCCAGGAGAGAGAATCAACCTTGGAACTTGTGTGGAAAACAAGCAAGTGGGGACTGGGTAGAAACGGAAAAACCAGCAGGAATGGTGGCAAGTACGCTGCGCCAGCCAGCAGAGACCCCGCCCCCAACCACAACATTCGTGTGCAAGTCTGGGGTATAATTTTCATCTTGGATGCCTTTCATATGGCTCTGCTCCCCACATTCAGTTCCATTCAGGGGATTAGAGAACAGGGACAGACACGAGGAGCTAAAGAACCACAAAAATCTCTGTGAAACAGGATTCCTGGCTTGAAATTACAGTGACAAGTTATGTGTGGAGTTGTGAGTGTGTGTAGCAAAGCACATCAGGATTTCAGCACCAGCAGACACCTCCCCTGCAACCGACCCTCTGGATCGACACTGTCCAACAGAACTTTCTGGGATGACTCAAATGTCCTCTATTCATGTTGTCCAATAAGGTAGCCTCGAGACAATTTTACCTGCTCCTGCAGACATGGTATTAAGATGCTTGAAGGAGAGGCAAAAGCAGGAAAACGAAGACCCTAGTGTATTCTGAGACAGACTCATCCTGCCTCCTTGTACCTGGCTCAGCATCTGTCTTCACCTCCCTGAGTCCTCCCCACATCCCTGAATCCTCCCCCACTCCCTGAATCCTCCCCCACTCCCTGAATCCTCCCCTACTCCCTGAATCCTCCCCACCTCCCTGAATCCTCCCCCACTCCCTGAATCCTCCCCACCTCCCTGAGTCCTCCCCAGCCTTCAAGGATCAGGTCGAGTCTTATGTTTCCTACCAGGCTATCTATGCCCATCCAGCCTTCTCTGTGGCTCATGTGGGTTCACGGATAGCAAGGTCTATAGAAGTTCAAAGGAGACTAAAGAAACTTCCAGTTGGGACAGTCAAGGGGGTTTTCTCCAAGGACATGATGATGTAAACAAGAACCTTAAGTAAGAAGTCAGGTCTGAACAGGCTGAGTTATAGGGGGTCAGACATGCCAAATGGAGACTCTAGAGTGAGCAAGGGCCTGCAGACAAACAGCCCCAGGTGAGTTCAGCAGGTGGGACGTAGCCCAGCCTGGCTGCTACCTGCCCTGCTCAGAGCAGTGTCAGGAGATAACACAGGAAACGTCTGCTTCCTGCCAGATGTGCGCTCGTTCGCAGCGGGGTGCAGGGGGGCTTCGAATGCTGAGCCAGGTCTGACCCTTCACAGGAAGTGGGGTGTCTTGACACATCTTGTAGCTGAGGCATACGTTGAGGAAGCTGCAAGTGGCGTTGCAGGAAGAGCACCTTCAGGGCCAGCATACCGGAGCCGGGAGAGGCCACCGCGGTCCCAGATCCCTCCCCTCAGCTTCCCAGGAGCCACGTCCAGCTTCCAGCAGATTCGAGCATCCCAATGACGGCCGCCTTTCTGACACTGCAGGACCGCCGCTGCAGACACTGCCATCACCTTCCCGATCACCACTTCTACTTGCTCAGAGAGCCCTGGCATGGTTGGGCAGCAACGTGCCCCATCTTAGGGCGTCATGATTTATCGAAGCCAGGCAGGCCGCTATCTTTCCCCTTCGCCAGTGACTAGCCTGGGGTGAGTGTGTGGTCCCCGTACAGCCAGAGACATACAAGGGTGGGTGGCAGGGGAGGCGGGGTGCTGGGGGCTTCTGGGAAAGGCTCTCCGCTATGAGGAAGAAGAAAACAATGAAGAAAGCACTGGTGGCAGCCCCCTCCTTCTCACTTTGGGCCGTGTCATAGAGGGCAGGAAGCCACCTGGCAGGGCCTGTGTGATCTGCAGAATGATGAAGCTGACACCCTGAAGATGGAGGGCAGGAATCTGGAGCGAGGCTGATGCCTAAGACACTGCGGATCAGCCAACCGCTCACAGCGCCCCATGCATCCCAATGTCTGGCTAAGTACAAATCACTCTCCTATTGGTTTGAGCCTCTGCTCACCCAGTTTTATTACTTGGCACCTAATACCTACGAAGTCAGTGTTCCCCTGGAATTTGGTCACAGAGTGACCTACGTCTCCCGTTGCTATGGTGACCGCAGCAGGTGGACCTCACAGGTCAGCCCTGCGGCACAAGGTGCCTCCAGGAGCACAGCAGCTGGATGGTGGAGGGAACTCAGGAGCCAGGTCACTAAGGCCACACAGGCTGCTGAGCCATATCCTAACAGGAAGGGAGCCACACTTTACCTGCTGCTGGGCAGGTAGAACACCTGGAAGCAAGCGTGCCAAGCCAGAGGGAGGGCTCAGGTCCTTGGCTGACCCGTGATGGCCACTTAGTCCCCTGTGTCAGTGCTCCAAACTGAGCAGAAATATTCACCACCCCCGCGAGGCCCAGGGCGTGACAAGCCGGGGGCTCCCCTGCCAGCTCCTCACTGCCTATCATACTTTACGGACACAAAAACAAATTCCACCATATGTTAAAGTTAATTGCAAACATTTGCTGCAGAGGAAAACTCCATTTTTCAAGAGCCCACAGAGATCTGGTTACACCGGTGGCTGCAGCATCAACCAGGCTCGCTGGCTCAGTGAAAGCAGCAGGAACATGAGGGTGGCAACCAAACTGTGGAAGAGGCCCTCACTCACCCTCCACCCCCCACCCCGCATCCAGTCTGCCCCCACCTCCCCTGGGCTCAAGCCAGTGCCCAGCCCAGGCCCAAGACTGTGCGACCCCTCCATCAACACAGAAGAAAACCACCATGGGAAGTGGGGAGGGCTGGGCCGTGGGGGCGGGAGGATGAGGACAGGCTGGGAGGTCAGCTGGCCACGTTCCACTGTCCAGTGAATGCTGATGTAAGAGGCAGAGAAATGCAAAGGTCCCCGGAGGCCCTGAGGCGGCAGGCTGGTTCGCCTAGGGTCCGCTTGGATCTGTGAGTGATTGCTATTGATGCTGTGGTTTAGGAAGAGGCCAGAGAGGATAGACCCGTGGCTGACAAGGCCCCCAGCTTACAGAACAGCCTGGGAAAGTCCCCAAACAGCGTGGAGGCTGGGAAGGAGGTGGGACTGAGATCTTCCGCGGATGTGCTCCTGTGGGCCACAGAGACGCGTGTATAAGCACGCCCCTGGCGGCATAAGGAAGAAACGGGCTTTCTGCGCACAGTCCTGCATTGTGGGAATAGGTCCCCGGGGAAGTGTTCAGCTGGAGCCACGAGCTGCAAGGAGCCCCAACACGCTGTGGTCTGGCTCAGGTAAGAGCACCACTGGGCACGTTGGGGCCGCTTCTGCACTTGCCACTCTGCATGGCTGTGTCTGCTGACCAAGGGCCAGCTCTGACCAGCTCGGGGAGGAGGGCTGTGTGAAGCCACCACAACCACTGAGGAGACTTGTCACTCCCAAGCCTTCCCAAAGGGGGAGCAGCATGTATGGTGCATGGAGGGGAGCCACGTGGCCAGCTTCATGGGGAACCCAACACAACCTAGTGAGTACCTCCTCTCTGCAGCTCCCAGACACAGCCTGTGCCCACGCAAAGCCCGTGCATCTGGGAAGTGCAGGTGTACCATCGACTCAAAGTGGCGAAAGACGTCAAGAAAGTGAGGCCCACTGGTGGAGGGTCAGGGGTCCTATGGATTCTGGCCACTGAGACGGACCCACCTACCTGTCTGGGCTCCCATACAATGAACAACTACCTGCCCACCTCACTCTCTCGTTTTGTCCCTTTTGAAAGAAATGTGGCTCCCACTACACATTGCAACACTTCATCGTATACTGTCTTGTTTGCAATAAACAAGTATTCATTAGGCACTCACATATTGAGTCACTCTATGCAACGGGTATCAGGAAACTGTACACTGTCTGCTACCAGGGAAGTCTAACATCTGGTGGAGGTTCAGAGCATACGCATGAGGAAAACTCAGTGACAATCTAAGTAAGATTTATGATGAGGGTGCAAGGGACATTCAATGGCTTGCTGACCACATGTCTGGCACCACAGCAATAGCTCACAGGACCACAGCGAGACAGCGCAGGGGAGCACCCAAAGAAGACAAGACACAAGCACTGGCATCATCACACTCATGAAGCCTACACGCCCAAGACACCCCTCCAGGCGCCAGATGAAACCATTTACTCCCCACAGCCACCCTGAGTCAGACGCGACTAGCATCCCCACTGTGCAGATCAGAGAGCTGGAGATGCCACGTGACCGCGCTTGACTGTCACGTGTCCACCCCCGGTCCTAATGACTCCTCCTTCTCTACCTTTCAGGCCCAGTGCTGGGCTCCCTGGCGACCTTCCAGGCCCACCCTCCGCACCTCTACCCACACATGCATTTGCAGAGAAGCTACGTGTCTGCTTTTGGTTAGTGTCACTGCGTTTACAAATACTGGCTTCTGTTTGTCCCTCTGACTACATTGTGTCACCAGAGGAACAACATTCCCTTTTTGTATCCCCGACATGTAGCACAGCACCCAGCATACAGTAGGCACTTAATAACTGCTGATCAGAGTGAATTAAACTGAGTGCAACTGAGCTCATTTAGGGGTTAGGTTCCAGGGCATAGACATCAGGGCTGATCACTGATCCTAAGAACTGAAGAATGACCCGACTGCCCCCAGCAATCCACCTCCCCAGCGTGGGGCGCCAGGCGTGAGTACTGACTGTGGAAATCAGAAGTGTCAGCAGCACTGATGGATGGCCGCCACCCCCATAAAGAGCTATAGGACACAGTCTCCAGCCACAGCCTCAGGGCTGCTAAATCTCTTGAAACTTTATGGTGGTGTTGCCATGACGGTCACGGGTATAATGTGCCATGAAAGCAGAAACTGGAATTGCCTGGAGGTGAAACACTGGTGGGAACCCACTCAACAGTGAGCCACTCCACCTCTCTGAGCCTCATCAGGTCGTGGGAGGATTCCATACAGTAACAGATGCAAAGGACAGTGGCAGGAGCATAGTAGGCCCTCAATAAATGATAGCAATTTCCATCTCCTTGCCTGTTTTTAGGGATGTGCTAGTCTTATTCTACCTTGCCAGAGTTAAAGATTTTATATTTTTAATTTAATACACTAGACTGGAATTGGCAGGAACTCCGGGGTTAATGGAAGAAGGAACCCCATGGTTTCCAATAAGTGAGGCTTCTCATTGATCCAACACGGCCAGACTGACATCCGAAACTGCCACTGACGAGCTAGAGAACACAGCTCCACACCACCCCACAGCACCACGGCCCTGGGTCTCAGGTTAGGTCCCCACCAGGCACGCAATTGCTTCTGGGTCCCTGCAGTCACTGGTCGGACTTCAGTGGCTAACACACCAATATGGCTACTCACCGGCGCAAGTGAGCAACGTTCCCAGCAAGCAGAGCTCTGGGCTCAGCTAGAGCACCCAGAGCCACTGCTCGAGCACCTCGGAGGGACACCCTACCACTCATGCCTAAGGACATCGCCCTCAACCTGCCTGGGGTGATGGAGGTCACCCCAGTCACCTCACACACCTGCCTTCGCCTGCACCACACAGGCCCCTCCTCCACACGCCGTGTCCTCCCTGCACCCTGTGTGGCTCCCCAGCAAACCCCTCCTTTCCTCTACGCAACTGCACACATCAGACAGCAAGTTGTCCTTCTCCAGGGAAAGCAGAGGGGCCCCATGGTCGTGGGCTGGGGGCTGGGGGG
>PVKE010001622.1:70830-96629 GCA_004027555.1 Craseonycteris thonglongyai | reverse complement strand
TTGCCGCAGCACAGTTATTGTGTTCCTTGGCAAAGTTTACAACTTTCAGTTTGAAACTGGCTTCAAATTTCCTTCTTCTTGCTGGAGCCATGATGGGTTCTTTTCTACCAGCTATTTGTTGTACACCCACTAATCTTTTAGGCCGGGGTTATACAGTACTGTAGCTTCAGCTACACACAGAATGTTCTATTACGGTACCCTTTTAACTCACTATATGTGCCCTAAGACTATAGCATTGGCTACATACAGAATGTCCTATAAAGGCACTGTACCTTTTAGCCCATTGGATGTGCTCTAATACAATTTAGCTACTATGCATGTGTCCTGATACAGCAGCTTTGGCTACACAGAACGTTCCTGTGCTGCAACTGTATGTACCACGGTGAGCCAATCACAACAAGCAAAGGTTCCAAGGTTATAATAGACCGCTTCTCTGACTCTGGCCAATCTGAGCAGGCTTTTTACTAGAACACAGTGTAGCTTCGGGTACAGAACATGTATAATTTCCATGCATAAAAAACCTGCTTGGATTGGCTGAGTTAGAGAGGCGGTCCGAGCAGCCTTGCAGTGATTGGTGCGGGATCGAGTTGGAAAATTCGTTTAGCGGCATATCCAGACGATTTTCAGGATCGAGTTGGAAAATTCGTTTAGCGGCATATCGAGACGTTTTTCGGGATATACTCGGCGTATAAGACGACCCCCGATTTTCGGTTGACTTTTTTTCGTTTCAAAAGTCGTCTTATACGCCGGAAAATACGGTATTTAAGAGAAGAGAGAGAACCAAAGGCCTGATCATTAGTTGCTGATGGTCAGGACCATACTAAGTAGGACTTAACCCTTTCGCTGTACTGGTATTCTATTGCCGTATGCGAAGCGGTTTCAGGGATATCCTCAAGTAAATAAGAAATGGAAATTTGGTTCTGTCGAAAAAAATTCTGAAGGTGACCGTGGCTCCATCCAGTGAATAAAATACATATGTTTTATAATAAACTGCATTGCCACACGCGCCTGTACAACATACGCGGAGGTGAAAAACGCAAATGAAAACCAAGACGAGACAGACTTGTCATATGCATAGCAGCAGTAGCAACTCATGATGAGACATTATCGTCACACGCAGTGGAAGGGTTAAGGAGAAACCAATAGCTCCCAAAAGTCAGCTCCTTACCTGGTAACGTCCTGCATCCAATACAACCATCTTGGGTGTTACTCTATTGCTGGCCTCATAATCCTGGAGTGGTATGTGAGCCTCTGTGAGCTGGATTCCAAAGTGAGTAGCCAGAGAATTACTAATGCAGTACCTTCAAAAGGAAGGAAAAAAGGCTTGTTACCAGGACCCCACCCAATTCATTTTAAAAGCATTCATCCTTTGAAATTTCACATATTAAGCATGAGAGAGAATGTCCTGAACTGGGGGAAAAAATTAGTGATTTTGAGAAGAAATGGTAATAGTAGCAACACAACAAAACAAAAACAACCCCCCAAAATGGTCACTACCGGAAACTTTTACTTAAGTATTTTCACATATGTATATATGTATGCATGTGTATGTGTGTGTGTGTGTATTTAGATTTTATTGTTTTAGAGAAGGTAAGAGCAAGACAGAGAGAGTGAGCAAGAAGTGATGGAAGGACTTCCTTTGAAGCTCGGTGTTGGAGTGGTAGGTCCTCACGCACCTTCAGCATGGGTATTGAGAAGTGTTATTTCTGTTCAGGGCCCATATATCCCAGCCATGGCATGATGTTCATTTGCAAAGATTGCAAGGTATTCAAATTCTGTAAATCCAAGTGTTATAAAAACTTTAAAAAGAAGTGCAATCCTCGCAAGGTCAGGTGGACTAAAGCATTCCGTGAAGCAGTTGGTAAAGAACTTACAGGGGAAGCTGTGATGGCTCAGTGGGTTGAATGCTCACTTTGCAGCCCCAGGGACCGAGGATCGAATCCTGGCCCCAGCCTGTGTGCACCCATGTGCTGAACTGGGGAGCACCCCCAGTTCAGTTCTCACTGGGGTGAGATCCCGACCCAATTCCTGCCCTGTGCAGCTCCATGCCCACCTGTGGAATGAAACTATGTGGAAAAACCAATGATGTGCAACTATGGAGACTGCTCTGGGCCCTCCCCCTTCTCTCTGTCTCTGTATCTCTCTCTCTCTGTCACAAAAACAATAAAAATAAATCTTTAAGAGAACTTATAGTGGATAATTCACTTGAATTTGAAAAACATAGAAATGAACCTGTCAAGTACCAGTGAGAGTTGTAGAATAAAACTATTGATATAGTGAAAAGAGTTGAAGAGATCAAACAGAAATGCCAAGCTAAATTTATAATGCATAGGTTGAAGAAAAATAAAGAACTACAGAAAGTTCAAGACATCAAAGAAGTCAAGCAAAATATTCATCTCATCTGGGCCCGTTGCATGCAAAGGAAAGGAACTGGAAGACAAAAATGGTACAGAAATTACAACAGGATGTGAACATGGAAGTTGTTTCTGAAAATCTTGACTATCTATAATCATTCCTATGAGTGCATTGGAAAATCTCCTGTAGAGACTTAGAACATCTGAATTATTGATATTTTTACATAAGGTGACTCAAATGAAAAGGTAATTAAAAATACATTTCTTCTAACATTAACACCTGTAAAACATCAGATTTAATGGATGCTAGATAGCATCTCAATATCAAACCTTTATTGATAGATATGTGAATCTTGAAATTCTGTAAACACAGAAGTGAACTGCAGACATAAAATGGTTAAGCCACTTGGATAATGGCACTGGGCAGATTTTTTGTAATAACTGATGAAAATTCATGGCTAGTAATATATAAAATAAAATTTCTTTTGCAGTAAAAATATTCCCTTTATTAATGTTATAGGTAGAGAAAATATCACAAGGAACTAAGAATCTGTGATAATTAGCTTTAAGTATAATATCTTTTGATTTCAGTATTTTCCGTTTTGGTTTAGTAACATCTTAGAAAAACATAATGGCTTTATTCTGTTGAAGCTAATTCTTTTGGACTATTTTGACTTGATTTAACTGTTCAGACAGGTAGTTGTGAATGTTGGGGATGAGAGCTTAATGGTCTGTTCCTGAAAATGCACTCTGCAACTTCCACTTTGGAGAAATTCTAACTTGAGATTCCTGTTAGAACCAACTTTATTTTTCTAGCTCAGCAATGATTTATAAGTGGAGGAATCCAGTGCCTTTAAACTTTGTTTTGTGTAGTTTTCCTTTAAAAAAGAAAATTGAATTTATGGGTAGAATGCCTATGTATTATTTGCACATAAAATCATTTTTGCAGTAAGCGCCTACATATTTATTATCTTAAAGGTACTAAACAAAGGCGTGAAGTACTGATTACTTGTATTGGAAGAAAATAACTTCACTTACATGGGACTACTGAAGTAGGAAATATATTTAAAGAAAAATATATACTTAATATTTCATGTTTCTATATTTTTGTACTGTAAGTAAGTATGATAAGAGTATTAAGTAACTTAAGTTTTTATATTGTTTTTTTAGGATAGAATTTAGAATAATTACAGATTCTTAGGGCTATATAATTATATAGTAATAGCTACCGGTAAATTTTCATTTTAGTATTACGGTGTTTCCCCGAAAGTAAGACATCCCCTGAAAATAAGACCTACTTACAGTTTTGCCTCTCGCTGAAATAAGTATAAGGCATCCCCCCGAAAATAAAACCTAGCGCATCTTTGGGAGCAAAAATTAATATAAGACACTGTCTTATTTTCGGGGAAACAGGATAAGACACTGTCTTATTTTCAGGGAAACAGGGTATAAGACACTGTCTCATTTTCGGGGAAACAGGGTAGTAAAAAAGTAGACCAATCACCAGACTAAGTATTAGAAGGCCTGAATTCCAATGTGGTTTTGCCTCTGTTTTATTTGTAAAACATGGCTCATTTGTAAATAACATTAAATTACTTAAAAGTTTTCACTCAAAACAAACAAACAAACAAACAAAATACATTGTGGCGGAAGGCCTAGAGCAGTTTTCATAGTTGTACATTAGTTGTGAAAGGTGGAGGTGAATGTAGGACGCATGAAACAGAAACCTGAATCAGAGGAGGGTCTCCCACATAGGAAGCAAGAACCTTCACTGCCATCCTGGTGGTTACCAGTTGTGTCATAGTTCAGCGTGTGGGTTTGCAGGGACCGGGGCCAGGGATCTCACAGTTGCAAGGCAGGCTCTCAACCTGCTGAGTTATCCCAGTATCCCCTTTTCATATATTTTTAACCGTTAATACTGATTACCAGGTAATATTTCAAGCTCACTGTAAGAGAATATATTATAAATGAGGGTACAGATGACCAGAATTCTCAAATGTTTAAGGCAGGGAAAGAGCGGTGCTAAAATTAAGGCTATAATTGTAAAAACACTTACCGGTATCTATCTTCAGAACCAATTGTCACCAGAGCCATGTAAAAGTACCACCAGAACACCCAGAGATCTGAGGCTCTGGGTGCTTTTACAATGAAACAAGAAGAAAAGGGGCTCCATGTTTAAGCACCTTCACAAGGAAGTGCTTGCTGTCTTATAAGCATGTCCCAAAATTCACGCAAGATTTGAATTTTGCGTCATTTGTGCAGTAATGTGTTACCAACGAAAAAAAAAAAAAGACAGCATAACAGATGATGGTTCAGGGTTATTAAAAATGGAGTGCTACACAAAAGAACAATGCATTTTCATTGTTGAGCAATGAAAATTTACAATTTTTAATTATAAACCTGTGTTTTCTATCAAAATTACTTCTTGTGTGAATTTTGGGACACCCTTATGACAGTAAGGGATTTCTCTCCCCTACAGGGAACCTTGAAGGAAAATTTCAGTAAATGCTTCTGAAGGTTGCTCAGGTGGTTATCTATGCCAGACAAGCAATGACACGAGTGAAATAATAAAAGTAAATGAAAGAAAACCCCACTTTGTTTTAAAACAGAATTGTGAAAATAGAGGTGAGCAGTGAGTCAGTCACCCCAATTCCCAAAGCAACAGCAAGCAAAATGGCAAAGGCTTAATGACACATACAGCATTATGAAGACTCCCTTCTTCAACTTACGCAGTTTTCTTGCAAACAGCTAAAGCACAGAAGAGAATATCATTTTCTTCATGCCACTTGCACCTGTATAAGAAAAGGATTTTAATATCCTGATCTGACCAAAGCCGCACAGCTTAAAGGTTTTTACATGCCAGACTTCTAACTTACCTAGTGGAAATCATTTAAGAAAAACTAAAAATATTACTGAAAGATTAAGATTTTGAATTTAACACACAAAAAATATTTTGAAAAACACAGTTTATGTTACTTCCTCTGTTGCAAATTCATCATGATATGCAAACCACATTATCAAAATAACAGGTAAGTTTTACCCTGAAGTAAAATGAGTATTTCAGACACATTAGTGACCTAGGTTAACATACATCCACTCAGGAAACATTTACCAGTACTGTTCTAGGCACACAACACCGAATGAAACACAGAAACTCTTCTTCACATGAAACTTACTTTCCAGTAGGAAAAATAGATAAAAACATACATAAGAATACAGAGTAAGTTAGATAATAATACTTTCTGAGGAGAAAACAAAGACGAGAATGAGGAGGGTGACAGTTCAGATCAGGTAGAAGGACAGGCATTCTGGGAAGTGTGTGAGCAGAGACCTCAGGACATATATGAAACAATTAATGGACAACAGACAAATATATTGGCAAGCTGGGAAAAAGTGTCTGGGATATGATAGTGGGGGAAGGGGAAAGTGAGTGAGTCTTATTTGATGTGTGTAATTTAAGTTGTCATGTACCAACAGAAGTGGTCTGTGCCAATTAAAAAAAAAACTGATCAGAAACATATAATCAAATCCATAGTTTTAAGTTATTAGATTTCTCAATTATTAAGTGTCTACTGGGAGAATTACTCAATTCATGTTCAAGCTACAAATAAATATACTTTAGAGATACATGAAAAAAGTTAAATAATAAATAACATGATCATATAGTTATAACTCACCATTTCATACTTCAAATATATGATAGTATGGAAAAGTGTGTGAGCAGAGACCTCAGGGGGTGATGTGGAGAGGAAATGACCAACAGCATACTTTCATGACGGAGTCACTAAAACCTGTGTACGTCTGCACACTGAGAGCATAATCTACAGATGCTTAGAACAGCACCGACTGCGTAATACAAAGCTCACCTGCAGTTAGCAAGAATCTTCACTTAAAACTACAGACATGCTAAACTGTTAAGTGTAGAAAGTCAGTTATCTGCACTTATTCAAAGTTATTTAACTGAATGAAAGACTCTAAAAATAAGGTTAAGAATTTTCTAATGCTTTTCTAAAAAGTGATTCAATAAGTATGATTCATAAAACTCTAACTCTAAAATAAAGCCCTAGGTTAAAATTAAACCAGAGCTCTTACATATCCACATAGAATCAAGTAATTTTATTTATTTTTTAAGATTTATTTTATTGTTTGAGAGAAAGTGAAAGTGAGAGAGAGAGAAGAGGGGAGGGACCAGTGCAGTCTCTATAGCTGTACATCATCAGTTGTGACATGGTTTCGTTTCACACAGGTGGATGTGGGATCATGCAGGGCAGACACTGAACTGAGGGCCTCCCGTATGGAAGGCGTCACCATCCTGGCAGTTGCCAGTTATGCTGCAGTTCAGCATATGGGTTTACAGGGACCAGGGCTGGGAATCAAGCCCTGCACCTCACAATTGCAAGGCAAGCACTCAACCACTGAGCTATCCTGGCATCCCCAGAATCAAGTAATTTTAAATATATATATTTTTAATTTATTTATTTTGACAGAGGAGAGAGAGAGAGAGAGAGAGAGATACAGAGACAGAGACAGAACTGAACTAGGGGAGCTCCCAGTTCAGCATATGGTTCCGCAAGGGCCAGGGCCGGGATTCGATCCTCGGTCCCCGGTGCTGCAAAGTGAGTGCCTAACCCACTGAGCCATCCCGGCTTCCCCAATTTTAAATCTCCAGTTAGTATTACTCCTTGTTTAGATCTTCATCCCCAAGAGTATCTACCCCATATATACATTTCCATGTTAGCTCATATTTGAAATGAAAGCAACTGAAAAGCTAACAGTATATTCCAGAACTAAAACAAACAAAAAATCAGTAAACAACAAAATAAAACCATAAAAAAACCTGATCCCAGGGAAAATATGCCCCCAGATTGACAGATATTCAGTTGACCCATGAACAACATGGGGGTTATAGGTTCTGACTCTTAATGTAGTTGAAAATCTGTGTATAACTTTTAACTCCCAATAAATTTCAGTTGTCCCTCAGTAGCCTTGGGAGATTGGTTCTAGGCTCCAGCCCCATGGATACCAAAATCCAAGGACACTCGAGTCCAGTATATAACATGATATAAACTGTAGAAAAATGCAGAGTCAGGCCTGTGCAGCCAGACTCCAACCACAAATCAAAAACAGTACTGTTATTTATCAAAAAGAGAAAAAATATCTGCATACAAGTGGACCTACACAGATCAAACCCATGTTGTTCAAGAGCCAACTGTATAGTTAAAAATGAGATTTTGATCTGTTTTTACTAATACTTCTTATCCTTTTCCTCCAAATCGCCTCAGCAATCTCTCCTAAAACTGAGTGTATTTTCTAATAAAAGATTCATTCTAAAAGTCTGTCAAAAATCAGAACTGCTTTGTTAAGCTATTAATATTCACTTTGCAGCTACAAATCCAGCTCTGATTTTAATGCATCTCAAATGTGTTTCTTTTATGGGATTCTACTCCAAAGTTATAATGTAAGGTCACAAGTATGTCTTCTGAGTAATGTGCAACCTACACCCAAAGTTCCATTATCTCATTATTCAAGTGACGTGTAGCATAGATGCCTGTACACTCCTCTTTTCCTCTTATCTCAAAAGGTCTCAATGATCTCCTTTCCTCCTATTTCAGAGTTAAGATTCCTTCTCCTTCAAGGAGAACCCTGCCTTCAACCCTTCTTAGAAACCACTGTCATCTGACAGCTACAGATGCTCTATGTTCTGGTCAAGCTGACTCACTGGTTTTTCTTAAGCAGTCTCTGTGCTTTCATTCCTCTGAGTCACTGTTCAGGTCATTGTGCCATTTTCTTCTCTTGGAAAGGTCTTCCATTCACCCCAAATCTCTGTACTCACAGAAATTCCAGAAGAACCAAATAAAAAATTTATTCCATAAAGTACTGTATATATTTTAACCCTTACACTGAAGTGATGTCTCCCTCATCTGACCGACCATAATTTTTGAATGTTTAAGAGTTTTATCAGAAATTATCATATGTAAGTCCAGCATCTTGACATGCTTTGTTGCTCTCAACAGATGCTCATGCTACTCTTTCCCGTATTTCCCACAGAACCAAGTTTTGTGCCTCATGTCAAGAACTACTTAAATATGTGTTAAGTGTCAAAAACTCATAATCAGATTAAGAAAAAAAACTATTCAAAAGTGATGCATCTTTTAAAACTACCATTGGTGGAACGTCTGGTTTAAAAAATTTATCTCCTATTGCTCCCAAGACCCTATCAACAAGAGAAAGAATAAAAATAGATGTCCACAATAAAAATACAGAAAGAGGCCTCCATGAAAGAGTTTCAACAAAATTGTGGGATACAGAAGATGGAGTGGTAACTGATGCTTGACAAGAGGGGGCACAGCCTTCAGTGCTCAGGGAGCAGGCTGCACAAGAGAGGAGACCTGCCCATCAGAACTCTGGAGAAGCACTGAACTTGTGGACATGTTCCTCTCCAGAGTACAGAGGTAAGACATGAGGCTGACCTTCTTCTGTACAAAGAACAGTCAACGTCCCTGACCCTGTGCAAAGAAGTGTATGGTCCTTGCAGAACAAGGCAGCAAGAATAAATGGTGGTACCCTAAGGCAAAGCCTTCGATACTCTGGGCATTTAGAATTCTGCTTCAGTTTACCATCTAGCTCCCTTGTCTGCTTTCCCTGTAACAAAGCCTAATCAGTTGACAATCTCCATTGAACAATACAGAGCACTTACTCAGACTTACAACCTAATTTCTAAATCTGAACATAACCAAGGACAATGAGACACTCAAGAAAAGCCTGTGATATGAAAAAGATCAAGATAGGAAGACCCCACTCACAACTGAAAAGAATACAGGAAACAAAAGGAAACCAACATCCCTGCCCTACCAAGTACCCCACCAAGATCTGTGAACTTTTTGCATCTATGACCCTAAGTTTTTCTCATCATTTCAACCCTCATCAAACACCAAGGAGAGCTACGATGATTTGTGTAACACAAAAACAACTACAGAATGAGAAGTGCTAAGACCTCAAAAAGTTAGCCTCTGTCCCATTTTAAAACATCAGAGCTCATTAGAGCTCTATGCTGGGTCCTCTTCTCTTTTAATCCTCTGCTGTAAGATCTGTTAATATTAAGTTAACACTCTAATCTAATCACAATGCAAAAACATTAGACTATACTAACCAAAACCAGAAAGGCCATTCCATCTGGACATTTAAAAACCTTACACTAACTCCTGGGTTAAAGAGAGTTGAAATGACAAAATTTTTTTTTAAATGACAAAATACTGTATATCCATCTATAGGATGCATTAAAAGTAATGTTTAGAAGATAATTCACTCCACTAAACACTTACAAATTAAAAAAAAAAAAAATTAAATGCCAAGCCCCAAGAAACCAAAAAATAACCACAAAGTACCAAGAAAATAAGATAAAAGCAAAAACTAATGAGAATGAGAAAAAAACAGATCTAATATATTAAAATACTGTTATCTTGGAAAAATTAAAATAAACAATGCACTAAGCTACCGGTATCTTGATTTAAAGAAAGAATGAAGCGCAAATATACTGGAGATGATACGAACTATTGAAACAGAAGAAATTTAAAAATTTGTAAGGGTACCCACTTTGTAGATTTTCAAATAAATTTGAAAACCTATATATTTCCTAGGGAAGTAAAGATGACAAAAACTGATCTCATTAGAGTTAGAAAGCCTAATAAAATCAGTTTCCCTAGAAGAAACAAAGTGATCAGGGAACTGCCCCATTAAAATTCATCAGTCCCAGATATGTAGTACCTGTGTGAGAATAATTTTAAAACAGACTTGAAAGACCCAAAAGTAGATTGGAATTAAAAAGGCATCTCATCTTTGGGTAGAATTCAATATTATAAAGATTTCAGTCCTCCCTAAGTTAATTTATACAGTTAATGCAATCCAATGAGTTTTTTTTTATGAAACATTGGAGTGATACTTCTGACTATGGTTTTGTTTGAGCCATATTAATGCATTACATTTTCAAAATATAATAAAATCAGAAAGAATGGGAAAAACAAAAATTTAATAAAATAAATATACTTAACTATATTTTAAATGAATAATTTAACCACACTCAAGGGGAAGAAAAAAAAATTCCTATCCAAGTAACTTTTGAACTAGACTATTTACCTTCAGCCTAAAAACGAGCAAATTCTGAGCTGCAGTTAATATCTCTCTTTACAGTGGTGTCATTTAACAATTCTGAAATGATTCTTACTGTATTGTAAGACTGAACAAACACATCAAAATAATGAGTGCCAGATTTTTCACTGAGAAGAGAAATACAGAAATAGAAAAGTGGAAACTAGCGAACTTGGGTGGTGGTGGACTGGAACTGCAGCTTTAGTACAAACTCATGGTGAGACAGACCAACCTGGCTACGTAAAAATGTGTATGAAGGATGTGTTTATACATGTTTCTGAGCAGTCTCCACTAAGCGGAACTGGAATCAATGTGCCCAAGCAGGAATGAGCACACATAGCACCCAGAGCCTGTCTCCTGAATACTCTCCTCCACCTACAGGAACCAGACAAGGCTCCTTGGCAAATGGCTAATCCAAAGCTGGAGCAGGGAGGGTACAAGAGGAGCCTGAAATACATGGAGCCAGGAAGCAAAGCAGCACTCCAAGAATCCAGACAGCATCCAGAGGACACAGAAACCATTGCTCTGCAGGGCCTCCCAAGGGCCACAAATGAGCCTAAAAATAAGTTGACAGTAACAGATTACAGCTCACTGAATAAAATATTCATACTCATATAAATAAAAATAATTGGTGAAAGGAAAAGCTCTTCCTTATGGTGGAATGCCAATCAATAAATGTAGAAGTAGCAATTGGAATAAATTTAACAATGAAATGAAAATAAAAGAAAATCACCATTTCACAAATACAAGGGGGACCTAAAAAAACCTGAATTTAAAAAATTGTGGGGAATCCGGGATGGCTCAGTGTGTTAAGCGCTCACTTCGCAGCACCAGGGACCAAGAATCGAATCCCGGCCCCGGCCTGGGCGGACCCATATGCTGAACTGGGGAGTTCCCCCAGTTTAGTTCTCTGTCTCTGTATCTCTCTCTCTCTGTCAAAAATAAAAATAAAAATATAAAAATTGTGTATTCATTTATTCTTACATGTTTAAACTTCAATCACCTTTAAAGTACTCTCCTTTTGATGCAATATACCTATCAAAACACTTTTTCCATACTCAAGTTTCTGAACTTGTGGATTTGATGCCTTTTAGTGCTTCTGCTATTTTTGTCACCTTTTCCACATTAGCAGAATGTTTCTCTCTGAGGATCTTTTTCATCCAAGGAAACACAACAAAAAACAAAAAAACCTCCATGTCTCTCAAGGTGAAATTGGTTGAATATGGAGAGTGGGGCATGGGGGGAGGCGGTGTCATGTTATTTTTGATCAAAAACTGCTTAACACTCAGTGTGGTGTGGGCAGGTGCATTGTCAGGCTGCACGTTGTTTGTGTAAATCACCCATCACAAAATGGGCAAGAGTGTTGACGTAGTCTCCAAAAGAATTTCACTGAAGCCAAACACAGCCTCACACCACCACTAGCTGGTGCACTGACGCAGATGGGTTCCCAGAACACGCACCTAGTGGGGAAAGCCTGTACTACAAGGGCTGCCCTCCAGAAGATTATTCCATTTTTTTGTTGCTTTTTTTCTTTTTAGTCCCCCTCATCTAGTAAAAACAGATTCAAGCAGAAATCACCACCAGATAAAAGTTTGTAGAATATCTACCAAATCTCAAAGTACTTCCCCATAAAACATTAATTACAAGGTGATAAACATTAACTTTAAAATGGAGAAACCTGGCAGACACTATCCAGGCAAGTGTTCAAAAAGTTATCAGTAATTGGACAAACTGACACGCCTCCAGATATGGCACAATGAGAAGACGTCACTTGTGTTACTCCTGTCAAAAATACATTACACCTCAACCTTATCATGAGGCAATAAAAAGTTATAAAAAGTGGCGGGCAAATTAAATCTGAGAAACATTCTATATAGTAATGAACAGGCACTCTTCAAAAATGTCAAAGTCATAAAAGTCAAAGTAAGATTGAGAAACTATTCCAGGTTAAAAGAGCCTAGAAAGACATAATAACTGAATGCAACATATGATCCTCAGCTGAACCCTAGATTGTTTTTTTCACTATAAAAAACATTATGGGGAAGCTGGGATGGCTCAGTGGGTTAAGTGCTTCTTTGCAGCCCCAGGGACCGAGGATCGAATCCCGGCCCGTGTGGACCCATATACTGAACTGGGGAGTGCCCCCAGTTCGGTTCTCACCGGGTTGAGACCCTGGCCCAGTTCCTGCCCTGTGCAGCCCCGTGCCCACCTGTGGAATAAAACTATGTGAAAAAACCAATGATGTGCAACTATGGAGACTGTTCTGGGCCCTCTCCCTTCTCTTTCTCTCTATCTGTCAAAAACAATAAAAATAAATCTTTAAAAAACAAACAAACAATAAAACATTAAAATAACTAGCAAAATGTGAATATGACCTTTAGGTTAGACGATAGTATTGTATCAAAGGTAATATCCTGTTTTGATAATTGTATTGTGGTAATATAAAAATGTTCTTCTTAGGAAAACCATATTGATATTTAGGGATAAACAAGAATCATGATAGCAACTTATTCCCAAGTGGTGTAGCTAGAGAGAAAAGTTATAAAGAAAATGTATTAAAATGTTAATAGTGAGGGAATCTGAGAGAATGGTATATAGGATATTTCTGTATTATTCTTGTAACTTTTAAGACTGAAATTATTTCAAAATAAAAAATACTTCTGCCAATTTATTTCACTTACATATTTCTCATATATAAGAATTCTATGTAATTATACATTTGGCTAAATATTTTTTCATCAGTACAGAAATTCTAAGTGATAAAGCACTGCATTAGTTTAACTGGTAGTTTTATTTGGTTTCTGTTTTAGTGGTAGAAAAAGTAACACTGTATCTTACGATCAATGAAATCTTACATTCAAGGAAATATGATTTCAGGGTTTCGTTGAAAAATACTGCCTAGAAACGCAAAAACTAATCCTATATTTTCTCAGTTCAGAAGATAAATCTAAATCACTGTGACAAAATCACTATAAATACCTTGTGTTACTAGAATAATCCCACATGGCCACATCGAGAAGGCTCCGAACCCAGGTCTTGGAGGGCTCCTTGAGAAATTTCTGCTGGTAGATCCCCACTACAAGATCCTCCACAGTGAGAAGTTCCAGGTTGTGCTGGACTTCTTTCATTGGTAAACAGAAAAATACACACAATTGGTGAATTTAGGTATGTAGGTGTGTATATCAAAATGGAAACAAATGCAAACATTATAATGCCCCCGAGCATGGACCTGGTTCTACTCACCGGACACCTTTGCCATGTGCTTCAGGCACCAGTTAACTCTGGCTCTATCATCAGACTAGAGAAGAGAAAAAATTTATTTGTATTTTCTCCTATCTTGAGTTATTTTTAATTAATGTTGTTGTTTCAAGCTGGGGAGAGGGGCATGGAGGACAGGTAGGGGGGTTGGCAGGAAAGGAGAAACTGAAGGGTTTGTGACAAATGACAACTATAAAAAAAAGAGCAACATATATTAGAACAGACTGCTGCTATTAATAGCCAGTTGCGTTGAAAAGCAATGTAAAAATACTTTATGAAAAGCATGAGACTTAGGGTAGACAAATGAAGAAACCAACCTTCAAAGGAAGATAAGATCCATTCATAGTTATGCTAAAAAACAGTAAGGTTAAAATGCAGTTCTTCAATTCCTAGCCTAGGAGAATTTAGACAAAACAATAAAGTACATCTAAAGACTAGTAAAAGAGGGTTAAGGGATTGCTACAGAGATAGTTCTCAGTAAACGGTAATCTTGCTTAGAATGATAGGTATACAGACTAGAACAAACATTCTTCAGGGTAAAAAGATACTGAAAGTAATTCAGAAGGAGAAACTAAAAATATGAGACCTACCAAATCAGAAATGTTCAGATTTTGTGGTCTTCAAAATCCCTTTAATATCAGGGAAATTTACAAGACAAGGCATTATACCTTTATTTATTATATTAATATACATTAAAACAATTCACAATGGCTTTTTTCCCTCACTCCCTGGCCATCCTGGTGGCTACTGTTGGTTGGGGGCCATCCCACACCTAAAGCAGGAAGATGGTAGCCATAAAAAAGTCGCTGGAGCTGATCAACTCTGGGCTCCAACTTGTTATAAAAAGTGGAAAGTACATGTTAGGGTACAAGCACTCTGAAAATGATCAGACAAGGCAAAGAGAAACTGGTCATACACACCAACAACTGCCCAGTTTTGAGGAAATCTGAAATAGCGGCCTGTGCCATGTGGCCAAGACTGGTGTCCAACACTACAGCGGCAGTAACATTGCACTGGGCACAGTGTGTGAAAAACACCACAGAGCATACACACTGGCTATCACTGATTCAGGTGATTCTGATAATCATCAGAAACATGCCAGAACAGATCAGTGAAAATTAAATCATACAAAAAATTTCTTTAATAAAACTGGCCCGAGCTTGGTTTACAAACTGAAAAAAATAAATTTCACAATGAACATATTTTAACACACACAGCTAATATACAGGGCAAAAGTTCTTTCTTTGGGTAACTTTCATGGATCTTGTGATATCTAAGTGAACGTGTTAAAAAGAAATTACCTTGCAGTAGATAGGTGGCCACTTCCCTGGATTAGAATAAATAAATCTATACAGGTTTTGTAACACAGTTGCTTGGTCACGCCCAGATTCGAAGTTTGAAATAGGAATCTTGTGACTAGAATCACCTGAAGGAAATAAAAAGGAGGCAGGAATTTAAAATTCAACTAAGACAAATACTATGGAGTAGGTATGGAAGTAGGAATACAGAAAAAGGATAGTGGAAAACTGATGTTTAATCACTTATTCCAAGCCTGATTATGATTAATTATACTTGATGTATTTTATCCCATAATCTTATGAGGTAGGTGATAGACACATATTAGAAAACAGGTAACAGAATCACAGTAGTCCCCCCTTATCCACGATTTGCTTTCCAGGGTTATCAGTTACCCATGTCAACTATGATCTGAAAATATTAAATGAAATAATGCCAAAATAAATAATTCATAAGTTCTAAATTGCATTTGCATGCCATTCTGAGTAGCATGAAATCTCCTAATGTCCTGCTCTATCCTGCCTAGAATGTGAAACATTGTTTTGTCCAACATATCCAATGCTGTATACATTACCTGCCCCTTAAGTCACCTAGTAGTCTAGGTTATAAGAATGACTGTCACAGTATCACAGTACTTGTGTTCAACTCACCCTTATTTTACTTAATTAATCGCCTCAAAGCGCAAGAATGATGCTGGCAATTTGCATAGACCACAGAGAAGCTGTAAAGTGCTTCCCATAAGTGAAAAGGTAAAAATCCCTGATTTAATTGGGGAAAAAAAATCATACACTGAGGTTGCTAAAATTGACAGCAAGAATGAACCTTCTAAGACACTGTAAAAAAAACACATTGTGAAGCGTCTAAGTACAGTACAATAAGATATTCTGAGAGACTATATTCACATAACTTCTATTATAGTATAATTTCTACTTTATATTATTGTTATGATTATATTAATTTATAAATTTATCGTATGTATGTATAAGAAAAAACACAGTATATATAGTGTTCAGTACTATCCTTGGTTTCAGGCATCCACTGGAAGTCTTGGAATATATCCTCATGGATAAGGAGGGACTACTGTAATAATAGTTGGTAAACAGTGGAGTCAGGACTCAAACCCAAGTTTGTTAAATGACTGAGCCTATAGTGTTTTCACTATTCCCATGTTGCCTTTCATGAATGTTTTATTAAGACTGGAGAATTTAATAGTAATGATTGCTTTTTAATGTTTGCATGCTGAAGACTTCCACTTCCACCAAAAAAATGGACCAAGTAATTCAAACCAAACTTCCCATACAAATTTAAAATGCTTGAGGACATCAAGGGCACATACAGTATCAAGATATTATTATATCAAGATGCAAGTGAATATAGAAATCCAGGGAGGCTAGCCTAGCTTTTGTAGCAGTTTTCCCCTGAAGTCATGTGCCAATTCCAGAAGAGAAAGTTGGCTGCCTGAGAAGTGTGCTTTTTGTTCCCTACTGTCTAGGCCCCCAAGTGTCTAGAAAAAGCAAACATATTTTCTCTGAAGAAAGGGAATACCATTATAAACCTCAAATTACTTTAAAATAATTTTTCTCCAACATTCTATGTGAATAACCAGGTACACAAAGAAACAAGATGAAAACCAAATCAAAGTCAGCAGAGAGAGATCCAAAAATATTCCAGTTATTGAAGTTACTGGACACAGATTTTCAACAATTAAGCTTAGATTTGAGATCAAATTATAAATTTCAGCATAAAATTTTAATATATAAAAAAATGACACAGGAAGGGTTCAACTTCTGATAGACTAGGGGAAAGCTGAACAAATTAAACAGGTCCTTGCAAACACTGAAGAGAGAAAAGTGCAGTGAGGAAGTATGCATTCAAAATCTTGGAAAGGAAGAAATCCTAGAGAGCTAATGCTGACATTTGGGTTCACTGATAATTTGGGCATTTACTAATCCTGGAAGAGGAGGTTGAGAAACTGAGAAACTGACTTTTCAACAGACCCAGAGCTAGTAAGAATTAAAAATACTACTCTATTCCTAACACGTATATAAAAAATTTGTAATAAAAAATATTTAATTGTTTTCTGGCTTCTATTGTTTATGTTGTGAAGTCAATTATAAATTTTACTGATGATCTTTCGATGGTAATGTATCCACCTTTCCCCCTTTTTGGTAAAGATCCACTAGAAACAGACTGAGTCTAATAAGAGTCTGAACCCAGTTTTAATCCTGAAATTGGATTAAGGTAATCTGAGATGGTTAGTGACTCCAGCTTTCTGCCAGAAGAAATGTTTTCTTTGGAGAGGAATAACAAGTTTTCACATGTACTGTTCATCACTCAATTAAAAATAACCAGACAAATGAAAAGATCTGGTAACTTAATTGAACATCAAAATAACCAATAGACTGTAAAAACAGATCCAAAAAGAAAATCCCCATTATCAGTTATCAGATATAAGATCTTAAAATAACAAGGCTTATTATGTTCAGGGAAATTAAAAATATTGATAATTTCATCAGAACTACACACACAAAAAAACAAAAAAACCCAAATATAAATTCAAAGACTGAAAACACATTCCTTAGGACAAAATGACCATAACAACAAAATTAGGTAAGACTAAATCTCAGTCTTTAACATGAATGAACAAAGGTCATGAAGATAATATTTTCTTCTAAGGTTTTATTTTTTTTATATCCAAGTTCTTATTCCATGTGGAACTGACTAGCATGTGGTGTGAAGCAGAGATTCAGTTTAATTTTTTTTCCCACATGGATAGTAAGTTGGTCTCAACTTCATTTACTGAATAATCACTCTAGTCTTCATTATGCAGTATACCACTTGTACGGTATCATATACATAGGTCTTTTTGATATCTTATTCTATTGGTCTGCTTGTTTTTTGGTGTCCATATCATATTGTTTGTGAAAATGTCAAAGGACATAACCAAAAATGAATCTAAAATATTTTCTTCATTTATAAAAAACAGTATTGTAAGTATTACAAAATATCTGATGGCAGATTTGAAAAAAACTATTTCTAATTCCTAATACTGCTATATATTAGTTGTCTACATTTTTAAGTAAAAAAATACTTTTAATCAAACAATGACACTTCTGAATATAAATTTAAAAATATACCTAGTATGATTTTCATTCCAATCAAACAGGAAACTGGTTAAACCTGGTTTCTAGAAAAGAGTTTATCATTCAAGAGCTTAGGTATACACAGTCATGTCCTTTGGTTGCAAAATACTTAAGAACCTGTTTTCCTCATCTAAAAAACTCAAAGAGTTCTTTTGTCTGTTTAACATTATCATTCAGTCATTTTTGAAACATCATCTTTTTTTTTTCCCCCTTGATTTTGAATGGACATTCCTGTAAATGGCCCTAAATTTAGATAATACCTCTTTAAAGGCTTACCTTAGTATCTGGTCAATAAAGGCAGCTGACCTTGAGGCCAAAAAAATATATGCAGAAAACCACAATCCCATAAAGAAAAAGAGATATTATCCTATAAGTCTATATAATTTTAAAGTTCTGGGAGATCATGTACAACATCTACATCTATGAATACCGTATTCTCCAACAATTAACTTAAGGTCATTCTGCCTCCAACTTGCGTTATGTATTGTTTAAAGCAGTGAGTCTTAACCAGGACCCACATTCAATGCCTATAATCTACCCCATTCTTTTATACTTACTTGCAGCCTGACAATGAAACCGAAATCCTCGTGGAATTTCACCTGTAACACAAAATATTTTGTTGAGAGAAGCAGAAATAGGGAAGTTCTCTGATTATTTTATAGTAGTATTCCACAGGCTGATCGAATCATAACATAGGGAAGTAATTGTTGTTAATATGTTAAAATACAAAATATTAAACCTCCGTAGTGGTTTTTTCAAGCAAAATTACAATGACTGTCAAAGAATTTTGGTATATAGTCTAAACTACTTTAAAAAGCATGTTATTCCTTACAGAGAAATAAATGCTAGTCTTAGGTCCATAAATGGGCCTCCAGGGTTCATGAGGCCCTTGACAGAGCAAGGTGTATGATATATGTACTTCTTAGGGAAAAAGTCTCCAAATTCTGTATTTTTGTTTTATAGTCATATTTTAAAAAGTAGTGTGTGAGTAGGATTAGTTTTTCTGTCACCTAAAAACAAGGAAAAGTTCTGGGCTGTCTTAATCATTTTTTTAGAGCAATTGAAAAACTAAAATAATAAAAAAGTTTTTTCCCCCAGTCTCTTCTCCTTACTTATTTTTCCTACTTACCTTTAAAGGTATAGTGTTCCCTTAACTATTGTCTACCTTCTTGGAAAGTGAATTGAATCTTATCTTTGTAACTAATTACTTTTGGAAGGAAGAAGAGATACTGAGAACATCTAAGAGCCTATTAAGTATGAGGCTGTTTCTATACCTTGTCACGTATCCCTTAGAGCAGCTCTCCAATAGGTATGATCCTGGTTTTACAGATGAGCTACTAAATTTAGGAAAATTAAATACTTTGCTCAGGTTACAGAGCAACATCAGGTTAAAAAGTAGTGATGACTGAGGTGAAAGATGGGGTAAAGAAATTCTTGAAAAAGAGGCAAAGTACTAAAAATCTTCTAGAATATTTCAACATGTAAAGCCACAGGTAAGCAAACAGCCTGCTACATGTTTTCAGGCCTCTATACACTCAACTCTAATGCTTACTTGAAAAGCCTAAATCAAGAACCCTGTGTCAACACCTAATTCCTAACAGTTTTTCAACCATTATTATGAAGTCTTGTTACATTTTTAAGAACTCAGCTGTGCATCAGCTTTTACGACACACACTATTATCAAATAAGGTCAAGATAGAAAACATTTTTAAAGATCTAGCATTTATTCTATTTGGCAACTTACCAGGATTTATAAAACTGTGGAAATCTGCCATAATACCTTCTTGGAGAGAATATTTAATACAGCCTATTTCACAAGGAAGAAAGCGCTGTTCACAATGAGGAGGTAGCTCGCCATGGCTAAAAATGTTCAAAAAATAAAAGGTTCCTCCAAGGAGAGCTAAGAAAAAAAATAAATAAATAAAAATAAGACAGCAGATGAGCATCTCAAATTTCCCCCCTCTACAAAAGCAAAAGTTTTTAGAACTATTTTCCCTGTGTTCCTATATTTCTAAATGAGCCAGAAAAGAGAAAACTAATCAGCTATACCAAATAAATGAATCAAAATGTTTACATTTATCAAGGGTCAAAGTTGTTTTAGCTACTCTGCAGGAAGCCACAAAATGTATTCAAACTTGCAGCCCACTTATAATTTAGCTATACATAAGCCCCAAATCTCTGGAATGACTTAAAAAAAGCTGTGACCCATATTAAAGAAATGTAAGGGCTTGGGAAATAAAGTCAAGTAGAATCATTGTAGAAAAATTGTGATATAAACTACAGATGATTTAGTTCACCATTTTTATCAATATACACAAAACTGCTTATAAATTCCCTAAAGGAAGAAATGTGAGCATTGAGAGGGGTCTTATTTACCAGGATTCGTCTCATTTAAAACTAAGTTTATTAATACTAAACAAGTCAGAACACAATTAATAAAAACAGTCAGAAAGGAATAGCAAGGACTCTAATTATTAGTGATGTTCTTTTCTAGGCTAAGTCTGTAAGTATCTCACTATAAATGCTTAAAAACATAAAGTATGTTTCATAATATATGAAGTGGTAGAAGCCAAAAGACCATATTTTTGTAAAACAAACGAACAAACAAAAAAAACCTCTCCAGTGTTACTTCAACAAATGCAAATTATCTGAGCTCTTATAATTTTTGTGCCATTATACTTGAACACCTGTAGTCAATTACCTTGAAATGCAGGATCAAAATGAACAGAACACTTATTTCCTGATCAACATATCATAGTGTCTTGAGTACCCAAATTTATCTAAGCAAAACATTACTCTACCTTGATCGCTCTTTAGAGACAAGCTTGACATATCCGGGGGTGAAATACTCTGCTTTGGTACAAGCATGGCTGGCCTCCTCAGTGGGGTAAAAACAGGTTTCTAAAGAGGAAAAGAATGATTGACCACACACTTTAACTCTTAAATTTAGCAAAATAGGTGCAAAAAGCCCATAGATTACTCCGGTAACCTCTCTAGACCAATGAGTCCTGAGTAAATATATACAAAGTTATCAATGACACCAACACAGAGTCACAGACAATGGCAATATCTATAAACATTCTGAATCAAGAAGTTGAGTGGTAAAAAACCAATTCAACTATTGCTGAAAGCTGTTTGTCCGCTATTGAGAATCTAAACTAATTCTACTGAGTCACATATGTGCCAGTCCAGTGGCCAAAAGAATATCATTCACCAAAGTACTCTATTTGTTTTTTACTAGAAGTAAAAACCAGATCGTGCTGACTCCACAATGAGGTACATATACGACATGGATTACCTTTTGAAGGGAAATGTCTTAAAAAAAAATTGTAGTAAGAAATAGGAAACAAAAATCAAAGCTCGCAGGTATGACTAAGTACAAATTCAAATGATTAAAGTACATACTCAAACATAAATCCTGAAAATAAAAATCTCTTAAACCTAAAACAGCAAAGCTCTCTTGAATGCCAATCCAGTTGGCAGTTTAAACAGAATGAAATTTCACTATGTAAGAATGGAAAGAACACAAGGGGTGAGTGGGTGGGGAAGAATGCCCCAGCTACCATGTATTTTCTTGATACAAATCAACAAGAAAACAAACTTTATGTAGTACTTTTAACCTTCTATTACACAGTAATTTACCGAAAAACACTCTATTCAACTCTTACCTGTTAAGGGACAGAAATATTTACCAACATCAGCAAGTCTTGTTATGTCAATATTTTGGACAGAACAACTGGCCTGGTTCTGGGTATCATTTAAAAAGAAAGATTGGTCCAAACTACTTTTAAATATCCCCCCCCCCAAAAAAAGGTTCCTTTTATCATAAAAGAGTTGGCAGGGACCCTCAGAAGTCCTCTGCTACAAACTCTAAATACCACCAGTCCCGTTGCTGATCATGGCTCATTGGCTACAGGTTCCCTAATAGGATTTTTCCTGGCTTTCACCACCAAGTGATACCAACATGCGTCCTAGTTACAGAGCCTGTTGATTTTTTAACAGGCGCCCTGACACCAGGGTAAAAATTGAAACCTTCAAACCTTCTTTGTAAATTTACTAACCCAAACCACCCAGTAGTCCACCCTTGACATTCCCCCGTTCACTCCTTCGGTACTTGTTCAATGTGGCTGGGTGCCAGGCAGGTAGCTGCTCGTCTCCGGCGAACTTTACCTGCTTCTCTGAAGGCCCGCAATCCTTTCCCTGGGCGGCCCTCCACTCACGAGCCATGTTGGCATACTTCTCCTTTTCTTCCTCCCTCAGGAGCTTGGGAAGATTCAAGAGAGACAGGAAGAGAAGCAGCAGTGAGGCCCAAGTACCCTGGCCTGGCGGGCAGACGCCTGGATATTGCAGGGCATCAATTCCAGGGTCGGTTTGCCCCGGGGCTGGCACCAGAGGCTCTTTCTCTCTCCAGCGGAGACCAAGGGGTCCCTGGGCTCCTTCCCTCCCACCTCGCCCTCCCACTTGCCCAAATGTCCGGTCCCTCTCGTCCCCTTCAGCTTTACCGCCCAGTCTGCGGAGCAGTAGGGGATGGCATCTGCCACGCGAGCCACGGGCAGGCCTCGTCGCCGTAGCTCAGGGATCTTCTCCTGCACGAAGAAATAGTAGGCATTCCGGGTGGCCTTTCGGTTCGGCATTGCAGGTGTGGCCACACCTCGACGGACCTGAGACAGAAACAGACTCGGGCGCCCTCGCCGGGCTCCCGCCCTTAGTAACCGAGGCAGAGTCTGCGCGCGCAACCATGCAGCTCTCAGCCAATCAGGGAGCAGCGCGCAGCCGCGTTGGCCTCGCTAGGAGAAAACTAGTCTCAGACCGAAAGATTCCTCCTCGTGCCGCAGTGTGGGTGGAGCGTGGCCTGGGTACAAAGCATTCTGATTGGCTGGGATGAGGCGTTGGTGCTGTCACGTGGAAGTTGTGGAGCAATATCTGTGGGGTATTGCGTAATGTGGGTCGAAGTAGGCAGAGAAAGAAGGTAGAGCGAATGCCTAAATTTTTCCGTGTTTTGCAACTGTAAAAGGCTGGCTCAGCCCATCACTTTGAACAGTATTAGGTGGGGGACAGAGTGAGGAACACGGCAAACAAGATCTTTTCTTTCAAGTAGTTTAATGGGGGAGATGACAAAAGTGACGCAACATACTGTTTTCTTTCTCCTAAAGTAACATTGTTGCAAAGAATGTTTTCTTAATGCAGTTTTTAATGAGTGTTAGGAAGGAAACGCATATAGTGAAGAGCCTGAGGTTTAAAATAATGTCCTTGAATAAAGTTTTATAGATTTCTCCTAAAGGTCTCGTTCATTTTTTGTTAGTTTATTCCTAGAGTATATTTGGAACTGTTATGAAAACTTTATTATTTCCATTATATTTTCTAATTGGTTACTGCTGGTGTGTAGAGAAGTTATTGATTTTAGTGTTAGTCTTGTATTTTTAGTAACCCGGCTGAATTCTCTACTTTATCTTGAACTGGTTTCAAATTATAACCTCTATTTTGCTTCATTCAGTGACCGTTACCTAAAAAATTTTAAGATACCTGTTTTAAAATATATTTTTATAAGAAATAAAACAGTAAATAGTGATCTATACCTATTCTTCCCAAATAGATAAGAAGCTTAGAAAATTATTGCTTCTCTTCACTTGGCCTCCCAACCCACTTCTCTACCATCCCACTTCCATCTTCCACGTTAATACGATCATCTGGGATTTTAGTTCAGGATTGATTTTTTTTATGCCAATGTTGAGATGATTGAAGTACAATAAATTGAATATATCTAAAGCATACAATTTTATGAGTTTTAATGTGCAACTGTGAAAAAATCATCATCAAGGTAATTAACATATCCAGTCCCCAAAAGTCCCCTCACTACTCCCTTGAAGTTGCCCATAGTACACGGATGCTCTGTTCACGTTTTCCTTCAGTCTCTTTTCTGTTTTATTTTGTAGTTTCTATTGTTATTTCTTCATGTTTACTAACCTTCTGCAATGTCAAATCTGCTGTTAATCCAGTGTGTTTTTTTGTATCAGATCATTTAGTTTTCATCTCTAGAATTTCACCTGAGTCTTTTCTGCATCTTCCATATTTCTACTTAATGTGGTCTATATTTCCTCTACCTTCTTTAACATAGATGTTATACCACGGTTATAATATGGAGTATAGTTATTATTGCATGTCCTTGTCTACTCATTTCACTATCTGTGTCATTTCTGGGTTTGTTTCTACTGATTGATTTTTCTCATTATGGGTTGTATTCTCCTGCTTCTTTGCAAACTTGGTAATATTTCATTGGATGGCCATCATACTTTACCCTGTTGAATGTTACATATTTTTGTATTCTCATGAATATTTTGTGCTTTGTTCTGGAACAGAGTTACTTTATTAGGAAACAGTTTGAGTTGAGTTTTTCCTCCTGTCGAGGCTTGCTTTTATGCTGTTTGTTTTGGAATCAGAGCAACCTTTAGGACTCATTTTCTCCTCTGCTGATACAACACCCTTCTGAGTATTCTGCCTGACAACGCATGAATTTGGAGGTTTTTCCCCTTTTGTTCATGAAAAGAAACTATTTCTAGCCCTGTGTGAATTTCAAGGATTGTTCCTTCTATTAGTTTCACGTTGTTTTTTCGCTGGCACGGTGTGGTTTCCGCCTACACATGCACAGATCAGTATTTAGCTGGAGCTTCAAGGGAGGCCCTCTGCAGATTTCCAGAGCTCTTTGTGCTTTTCTCTCTCTTTTGGTTCTTCGCTCTGTGAAATCTGGCCACCATGTCCTACCTAGACACCCAACTCCACCTCCTCAACCTAGAGAGACCCTGGGGCTCTCGGGGCTCTCTAGGTTACCCCTCTTAATGCTGCTGTCTGACTCTCTCCAGGCAGCAACCTGGGTCAATCAAAGGATTTACCTTATTTGTTTCTGTTCTTTAAGGGACTACTCATCTCAGCTCTGTGATGCTTTATATTTTGACCAGTGTTTTAGTTATTTCAGGCTGCTAGCAAAATTCATTTGGAATGGAGCTAGTCATGTGAAGAATTAAAAGAGCATTCCAGACACAGGAACAGCATATGCAAAGGCCTCAGACAATAAAGACCGTGGAATATTCTGAGAAAAGACAGAAGACTGGTTGGTATTGTGGTGGTGTATCCAATCAGGGGGAGAATGATGTGTGCTGACGATGGACGGATCAGCAGAGATTTGGGTATGACCAGTGTCAGGAATTTATTACTCTAAGGATGTGGGTGGTCACTTAAGGGTTTAAAAACAAACAAACAAACAAAATGTGATATGGTTTACAGTTTAAGATCAGTCTTGATGTTATTTGGAGAATAGTATTTTCCGGCGTATAAGATGACCGGTCGTATAAGACGACCCCCTAATTTTACAGTTAAAACATAGGTTTAGGCCTATATTCACTGTATAAGACTACCCCCCACTTCCAAGGCAACACCAGTTCTTTTTTTAATTAAATTTTTAATGAATGACATTTTTCGAACATACCGTAATATACCGTACATTGATAGAACATGTATATTGCATGCATAAAAAGCCTGCTTGGATTGGCTGAGTTAGAGAGGCGGTCCGAGCAGCCTTGCAGTGATTGGTGCGGGATCGAGTTGGAAA
>PVKE010001622.1:9907-70730 GCA_004027555.1 Craseonycteris thonglongyai | reverse complement strand
CGCCGGAAAATACAGTAGATTCGAAGCAGCAAGAATGGGCATGGGGAGGTGAGATGGAAGTCCATGTGAGAGATGATGACATAGAACAGAGAAGCAGCAGCAGATACGGAGAGGAGAGGAAGGCTTTAAATTGTACTATGTGGAGAAGTAGAACTAGCTGATGGATTGGATGTAGAAGTGACAAAAATGGAGGGATCCTCAGGTTTCCTACTTGAGTAAAGCAGCGGCAAGTGGTGCCTTTTTCTAAAATAGCAAAACCTGGGTGAGGGAGGCTAGTGCTAGTGCCAAAAAGGGCCCAACACTCCCCATCATCTCTGTTACCTGCTCCTCCTCCTTTGATACAACTGATTTTTTTTAAAAAAAATCTTACTTAGGTAAAATCCTACATAAAAAGAGCACTATTCCCCTCTTTCTAGCCAGATTAATCTTCCTACTCAAAAATTCTAGAGAGTGGTAGGCTTTGACTGGGGATGCCTGGCAGGGGTGGTAGGAGGGGTCAAGAACTCACTTATGGGTGTGTTAAGTTTGAAATACCTATTAGACATTCAAGTGGCGATGGCAAGTAGGCAATTGGCTATCTAAGTTTGGAGTTCTCGGCTAGCACTAAAATTTGGAAGTAAGCCACATAAAGATGGCATTTAAATTAATAGAAATAGATGAGATCGTGTAGGGTGAGAGTGATGAAAGAGAAAAGGATCCAAGGTGGAGCCCTGAGCAACATCAATATTAGAAGTCAGTTAGAAAATGGAAACCCAGTAAAGGTGACTAAGAAGGGATGTCTGAAGAAGCAGGGAGAAAACCAGGGAAATAAAAGAACAGAATGTTTGCTGGAGGAAGTGCTTCATTCCTCCAATAAGTATTTATTTTAAGAGTATTGAGTTCCAGGCTCTATTTTAGGCACCATAATAAGTTAAATAGAACAAAACTTATAATATAGTGAGGAAGGAAGACAATAAAGAACTAAACAATTATGTGTGTAAGAAGATACTGAACATCTTATTGGATAATGAGTCCGATGAAGAAAAATAATGCAGGTCAGGGAATAGGGACTGATGGAGGGTGCAACTGTGGGGTGGTCAGAAAAGGCTCTGTTTGAGGAAATGAAATTTAATCAAACACTGGATGGAAGTGACAAAGCAAACCAGGAAGATGTCAGGCAAAGAGCATTCAGGTAGAAGGAACAGCAAATGCAAAGACTCCCCAGTGGGCACATGTCATGTATATTTCAGGAACAGCAAAGCATGTCTATGGATGGAGTGAAGTTAGTGAAGGGGAAAGTAGAGAAGATATTGGAGAGGGAGCTAGGGCCAAGTCATATGGGGCTTACAAGGCCACTGGAAGGACTTCAGATTTGAATCTAAGTGGGTGACAAGCCATTGGAGATTTAAATGGCATATATATATATATATATATATATATATATATATATATAAAATTTTCAGCTGAGTGAGTATTATGAAAACTACTCAAGAGGACATAGCATTTTAGGAAAATGTTATTCCTAATGCTAGTTTTTTTTTTCTGATGCTAGTTTAAGTAAAGGCCCTACCATTGTTCAGAGTACACCTTCCAATCTGTGCCCATAATCATAGTAATAATAGCTAACATTTGTTGAAAATGACTGTGTCAGATTATCTGCTAAACACTGCAAAGGGTTATTTCATTACTCCTCTTCACAAGAAAACTATAAAGTAGCTTTACAAACCTCCCCAATTGCAGCATGGAAAATTGAGGCTTAGAGTGATAAAGTGACTTCCCCAGGCCACACAGACTGTGAGTGGCTCTGACCTCTATGAGCTCAGTGCTTCCTTATTCTCATTCCAAGCTGTTCATTATACAGGGTCTGTAACATCTAAGGCTTGCTTTGTCTTGCACGAGATTGACAGCAATTTGAACATTTCACCTAAAATATCATGTAGTATGCCTGACTGTGATATTGTGATGTTACAGAATTACATACTTATGATTTTGTAATAAAAGATTGGTGTAGATTACCAGCACATAAAAAGGGGCGTGACTTCTGCTGGGGCGTTACTTGGCAAAAGTAGATTCAAGGATGTTGATTAGTATCATCATTTAGTAGTACTTTGCCAAAGCAAAGAGGGGAATCTCCAAGCTTCCCACCATCTCTAGAAATGCCCAACCACATTCCTGAACAACTCAGCCTGAAGTCTGGTTGATTCCTCCTGCTCAGTCTACACACCTGCAGCCTCTCCTCAGGTCATATGAATTCTACCTATTGTGTCTCCTTGCAATGTCTCTCTCACTTGCTGTTTGCTTCCAATTCCTGCTGCCCCATAGCCTCGTTTTGGTGCCTATTCCTCCTGTGCTCGTCATGACCTCTCTCGTACGGAAGAGGCCTCTGCTTGTTGTCTGTCTTCCTACCAATCCACCCTCCACTCTGGCCAGAATAATTTGGCTGGAACACAGGTCTGATCTTGTTCTTAGATACCTGTACGAGTGGTCCATTGCCTGTAGCATTAAGTCCAGTCTTGCTGGCCTGGTTCCCCACAGTCTGACCTCAGTCTGCCTTTCCAGCCTTATGCTGACTCTGTCCTTCATAAAACCACATTCCTGGCAGAGGTGCCACTCTCACCTCTGCCTGTTGCTTGTACATTGCACTACCTCCTGTTCCATTTTTGCTTTTAGACGTTCTGCCCAGATCACATTTAAGAGTTAGCTCCTTTGCACGAAGACATCTCTGAACAGTACTCCTCCCGGGTAACTGGCTCCTCTCCTTTTGTTCCTCCATCATTCCTGGTACATGTCCTACTATAGGCCCTGTCACACTATCACATTTGAAGACCACATGTCTGTCTCACCTCCATCCCAACAAACATGGCTACCATTGAACCATACACTCTGTGACATAAGGGGTTGTGATTTACTCATCTTTGAATTCCTATTCATCTTGAATTTCTGGACAGCATAGTTTCTAGAATTTAGTTGGTGTTCACTAAATGTGAATAGAATAATGAATTCAGGGAAGAAAGAAGGGAAGGTGAGGGGAAAGGAAGAAGAGTGCCTGGAACAGTTTGTAATTAGTTAGACAAACACATGCTGACCATCTGTGTGTGGAAGGCACCTGCTCTGAATTTGGGATCGGGGTACAGAAGTAACACTTTTGTGAGCCTCTCATTGTGTAGCTCCAACACAACGGCCAAGGCAGCTGCTCTTGAACTTTCGAGTACCTACAACGACCCTTCTTTGTTTGAGCTGCTTCCTTTCATGATGCTCAGTCTTCTAGTCTCCTTGTTCTAGGTCCCCTTCCTGCCCTTTTTCTGGGGGTAAGGACATCGATGACATACTTGTTCTGATTTACTGCCTTCCCGTAGCTTCTGCCTTTGACCTGTGCCTGGGGAGAAGGCCTCTAGGAAAAGGCTTGGGGTGGAGAAGCAATCTTCTGGCTTAATCACCCAGACCTAGAGCTTAAGGCCTTGAAAAAATACAGGAAGACAGACTCCCCCGGCCCCTCTTTTACCTTTCTTTTTTGGGCTGAGGGATGCTGCTTGACTACTGGAATCTGCTCTGCTGCTCATTTTGGGGGCTGTCAATGCCATGTGGTCTCCCAAAGATGGAACATAGAAACCAAAACAAAAACACAAGCCAAAACTGGAGACAAGGCTTCAGGAAGAGAGCCAGCCTTACTTCGTGTCAGGCTCTGTAACTCACAAAGACATGCTATGTTGACTATCAGTCATTAAGGCCTCCCAGGGCTTCAACTGCTCAGAGTTAACTTGGCTAACTGTTCATGACTAAGACAGAATGGAGTCTTTGTATCTGGAGATACAGGCCTGGAAAAACACCCCCCTGTCACCCTCTGTTCTTCCTCCAGGGTTGTTCCAGAGGCTGAGTAAATTATGGCACAGCTTTTGTCCAGAAACCATTTCTACACTGTAGAAATATTAGAGCATATAGACCATTACAAAGAAGAAAATAGAAATGAACAGCAATTCTACCTAGTGGTAACCATTATTCTTTTGTTGTTTCCATCTCTTTTAAATCCATTTCCCATCTTTGAGATCCTGCCCTAAGTATAATTTTATGTTTTTCCACAATTTTATGTTCTCGTTTCTGCTAATTCTCCTGGTCCAGACCTCTACAGGAGAAGCAGTATTAGCAACCTAACACAAGGGGAGGCCACCCACCATTGGGGGGTGGGTCCTGGCCTCAGGGTGGGGCAAGCAGACCCAGTGCCACCACAGTTTGATCTGAAGTCTGAGACAGCAGGCTCTTGTGTTAAATCTGCTTTAAGAACGTGAAATTTTCAGCACATTAGCCCATCTTTTACTTATTATACACTTACACTGTTCTTGGCAGTACAGCTTTTTAAAATTTTTTGGCATCATACACTTTCCATTTCCATTTAAAGCATTTTCTTAATGAAACCATTTATTCCTCAATAGGAAAAGGCTTCCAGATTGAAAATGTTTCCAGTTTCCAATATAGGGTGCCCAGAGTCTCCAATATATTTATTTAGTACCTTGCTTTCATTTAGATTTTTATAAACCTATAACTCACTGAAGGTCATTTTGAAAACATGAGGGTATTGTAAAGATAACAAACCCACAAGGCAGCACAAGAAAAGGAAAGATAAACAAAACTTAGGTAAGAAACATAAATAAAATGGTACAGAAACTCTGGATATATTTTAAACCATTGAATTGTACACTTTAAATAGGTAAATTGTATGATACGTGAATTTTATCTCAAAAATCTTAATGGTACAGAAAGAAGACAAAAGAAAGAAACCTGCTATCTGTTTTAAAGTCACACCTCATAGATTCCTCTTGGAAGTCAAGATCAGGGAGGAGGAGCAGAAACGTGATGTTATCTGTGTGCTTTAAAAAGACCTACCGTAAGCAGGATTCATGTGCATGCATGCCTGGTGCCTGCAATGAAATCGTGTTTTAGAGAAGATTCAGCTGTGTTATATTTATAACCATGTCGTTGCTACCAGTTACCAGCATGTCTCCATGCGGTGGTTCACTTCTCTTTTCTCCGTGTCCGAATTCTGTCCTAAAATGAGCAGCTTTGATGAAGAAGCCTGTTAGTCCACTCCCGGACCCCATCACACAGCCGCTTCCGGGTCCTGCTCTGGTCCCACACAGGACTATGTTCTGACATGTTTATCTCTGGTTGCAACACAAAGTTTGAAGTGTTAGGGATCCAGACTCTGCTTCCCTTGGCTGTGAAGATTAATCTCTACTTGGGGGTCTGGTCCTATTTAGCCAGGATAAATGGACAACTGGAGCGTAACTGGATCTGAATCTGCGACTCGTTCACAAACAACTCAACAGCTTCCCAGGAAAACAAAAAAGTGACTAAATTGCGCTTCTTAAACATCATTGTGCTTCAGAAGCCCTTAAGGAAGGCGGTCAAAATGCAGAGTTCCAGGCCCTACTCAGTGTTTCTGATCTCATAGTTTTTAGTAGAGCCTGGAATCTGCATTTTAGGCACATACTTCCATGTGGTTCCGATGCTAGAAGTTCAAAAACCACACCAGGAAGAGCACCCGGATTCTGGTATCACCCTGCCATCACCACCAATAAAGCAAAATAATACCATTGTTTGGTCCTCCTCCTATCTCCATCCCTTAGGCTTCATGTTCAGAATCATGAGATGTAGCCTAAAGTTGCTCTTATCCCCTCTGCCCCCTCCCCAGTCACTTTGGCAATAGCACGGGCATTGGGGCGCAGTACACACTATGACTTAGTCCAGTTTAGCCTCTCCTTAGGGATGGCCCCAGGGCCTGCCCGCTCAGGAAGGGGGAGGTTAGACCAACTGTACCTCTCTAGCTGGAAGATAGGTGTGCAGGATGGATATTACCGAGAACACAAATTCCCGGATGGTGGACAAAGCCCCTGAGTTCCATGACTCACTCTGGCACAAGCTCTTGCCCAGTCCCCTGACTCCTTGCTGGCACACACATAGGCACAAACTGCGAGCACACACTGACAGCTGACTTCTGTGCACATTCACTGTCCACTTCCTGTGGACAGCCAGGTTCCCTCTGCTCAGTCCACTTCCCATTTCTCAGCTTTCATGCCCAAGTTTTGCATAAAATACCACTGTTATGTATGCTTAGATACTAGAGACTACTTGAGCTCTTTTGTACACTGTGCACATGTACCCACGCACACACACAACTACAGGGAATGGCAGGACACAATACCAGTACATCATCATATCAATCCTCTGGTTTAGATGGGCCTTTTTATGGGGCAAAGGGCATATGTTTTGGAGTTATAAAAACTTCCATTCAAATCTTACCTCTTCCCCTTAATAGCTACCTGATCTTAGGGAAGTTAATTAAATTATCTGGGCCTCAGTTTCCTCATTAGGATGGAGGGTGTTTATAAAAACATTTAGGACCATGCATAGATCCTAAAAGGGAACCTACAGATTTTAGGTATCTTCTTTAGTTTTATTTTATTTATGTATGTAAGTATGTATGTATGTATTATATAAAAAGAAATAGTCCTCCAAATGTCTCTCATACTGTGGATTAGTTAAGGTTCTTAATTGCAAGCATCAGAAATCATCTTTGGCCAAAATAAGCAAAGAGGGAATTTAGTGAGGATATTGGGTGGCTCATAGAGTTGCCGGGGGCTGAAGAGCCAGGCTCAGGAAGTGGGCTGGGACCCAGAGAGGCTCCACAACCAAGACCACGGCCAAAACCACACCTCAGACCAGTCTGGTGGCCTGACCTCTCCACAGCTGCCCCCTGGGTCGCAATACCGATTCTCTGCCGACTCTCTTTCTTGCATCACTTGCTCCAGATTCAAAAAGTGCAGAGTGAGGGTTCCTGGCCATACGGGGCCGGAGCCTGGGCCTGCTCTCCGGCTGCCAGGAGATGGCTGTAGATTTTTTGGCTTCTATAGTTGGAATTACTCAAAATCAAGGGAATTCAGACAGAGGTCAGGTAGCCATAAAAGACCACTATGCATCATCGATTATTACCATTCTGAAGTCCTGGTTTCATTTCCATCCCATATACATTTGCTCCGAAGCTCTGAGGGTCCTTTATATCTCCATTATCACATCTGCCCTGTTTTACTACCAATACGTGTTATGTGTTTAATGGTCTGACCTTCCTCCCTCTCCTGGACCCAAGATAGGGCTCCTTGACTGCAGAAAGTCTGTCTTCTCATCTTTATAGCCTTTGTTCTGACACCTAGTCGATCCCAGTTGATGTTTAATTATGTTTGTTAACATATACTCGTCATTTCTTGGTAGTATCTCAACACATATTGACCCTTTTTCTACATATACACGACACAGATCCATTTAAAACATGGAAATAACCCATGTGAACGTGCCCCACAAATTGTAAAATGTTGGACAAATGCACTTGATCTTAGCCAATAGGCCGAGAAACGTATGTTGGACAAATGTAAGCAGATATGGTGTTTATTTCATTCTATTTTATATATTTTCCATGAAAGAGCTGTGTGGCCTTACCTTACCTGGTGGATGTTAGGACGCAGATTCCTGCCTATCTTTTCCAATTCTAAGGAGCATCTTGGTTCCTAGTACATCAGAAAGGGACCCAGCCCAAGCAGAACCCCTAGGAGACTTGCTGACAAGTTACCCCAAGTTCCCTCAGGTCCGCGACCTGGCGCGCGGTCCCCTCTCTCGCAGTCCAGCTTGGCTGGAGCCAAGTGCACACACAGGCGCCCCTTCCCCGCCCCCGGGTGCACTGGGCCACTCGGCGCTGGCCTCGGGGCCAGCACGTGACCCAGAAACTTTGGAGGCCGCGGGGCGGGGGGCGGGCGGCGCTGGGAGGCAGGGAGGCAGCGGCCGGGCTCCCCCGCGCGGCTGCTCTGCGGCGGGGAATCGCCGCCCGGCGCCGGGCGTGCGGGAGCCAGAGCGGGAGCGGCCGCGCGCGTGGGTCCGTCCCCGCGAGCCGGCCCGGGGCGGCGCCCAGGGGCGCGGACAGCCGCTCGCGCCCGCCGCCGCCCGTGCCACCTGGTCGCACGGGTCCCCACGTTGCTGCCGCTGCCCACTTTGCTCACTCCTCCATCTGGATGGGAAGTTGGGGAAGATGGACAAGCTCGCGCTGGCGTGGGTCGCTCTCTTCTGGCTGACAGGTAAGAGGCATTTCCCACGCAGACCAGTAACTTTACGTTTAGTCCCGCAGTGGTGGCCTTCTCACCCTACCGCCCACCCCCAGGGCCCCCAATTGTGCCTAAAGCTGCTTAGCAGACTGGTGGGAAGTGGGGGAGGGGCTGTGTGTGTGTGTGTGTGTGTGTGTGTGTGTGTGTGTGAGAGAGAGGGAGGGAGAGAGAGAAAGGATGACTGGGGGAGGGAGCAGAGGAGAAGCCCGATTACAAGTGAGACAAGGAGATGCAGGTGTCTGGCCCATTGGAGACCTGAGATTGCTGTTTGAACGTGCATTTCCCCTTCCATACAACGGTTCTTCGGTTTTAACTGAGTTTGTAATGCTGGGGAAAGCGTGGCTGGACAACACGCAAGGTCCAAGGAGACTAATTAAGGGAACTGGTTTTCTGGAAGTGGGGGTGGAGGAGCGTCTTAATTCCCTGCCTGGAGGACCCAGGGGCATCCTCTGGGGAGCCTGGGCCGAGGAAGGAGGTGCGAGGGAGGCTTGACTGGTTGTGGAGTTTAGGGCCCTGCTCTGTCTAGTGGTCCCATAGTTAGAGAAGACCCTTTCTCGGCCCAGTGAAGCTAATTTGCAGAGTTATTTGGAAAATAGAACTTCTCCCAGCTTTAGAGTCACTTCCTCTAGCTGGGTGGCGGTGCCCCCTTCCTTTGTGTGACCCCCCCCCCCAATCCTGGGGACTGGAAAGGCTCTTGTTCCTAATGGTCTCCCCACAGGATTCTGCTGCATTGAGAGACAAGTGCCCAGCACTGAGAGTCGCAAAGTAGTCCTGCTTAGGGCGTGTGTGTTAGGAAGGTTTGGGTAGTTTGGATGGTTCTGAGACAATGACTGGAAAGTCCTAGTGATGGAGGAAAGGGATGAACAAGGGATCAGAAGGGTTGTGAGTTCAAGATGAGGGTGGTGAAGGGCAGGAGAGAAAACAGAAAATAGCACCAAAAAATGAAGTTTTGTCCCCTCTGGGGCCACCAGCCAGAAGATTTGGGAAAATCGAGTCACTAGGAGAAAGGGAACAAGTTTAAGGTATCTAAAGCAAGTCACTGAAAGAAGGTCACACACATTTAAGAAAAGCAAACATCCTATTTCTCTTGGCTTCAGAATAAGAGTTTTTCCCCCCAATATTCCAAATGAGGGCTCTGACTGGCTTTGTCCCGCGTGGGGCACCAGCAGCAGAGTTAGCCTCTTCTCTTGGCTGCACTGAGCTAATCTCTCCCACATTATTCAAATATGAATCATCTCTAATTTCAGGGTTTGGCTGATCCACACCTCCCCACTCCCCTGGCCTCCCAGTGCCTGCCACTTCCACCCTCACTGATTCTGGATGTCCTTAATTTGCCTCTACTTCTCAGTTATCATATTCCAGGAGGAACTTTGGCCTTGAGCCCGTATCACCACCTCCCTGAAGTCAGCGGGGCATCTGGGGAGGGTCCCTGAGACAGAGGTGCTCTGGGGATTTGCAGGGAGTGGGAGCAGCTGGGGAACACATAGCCCTGGCTAGTGGGCTGACAGCTTCTGTAGAAATGGAACATCACTGGCAGGAAACACAGGCCATCTAGATCAGTCCTCTCAGTTTGTAGAAATGGGCGTCCACAGAGGCGATATGCACATGGCAAATGTGTGATGGAGCAGAGACTAGGTAGAGCTCAGTTCTCTCAAACCCAGGGCCAGTCAGACAGTGCTCTCCTGAGCTGCCTCACTGGGTTTTTTTTTGGTGTAGGGGTTTTGTTTTGAGGGAATCTGCTGCTTTGTGCTTTCTTCCATCTGCCCCTGGAGAGGCCACCCCTGCTGGAATCCCGCAACAGGTTAGTGATCAGGGCCCTCAGCTGTCAGATGGCTGGGCTTGTGTGCTCTGCAAGTGAGGCTGGCTCCCTGATCCCACAGAGCACCCTCTGACATTCCCTGATCCCAGCTTCTACGGCCTCCTGTCCCTTCACAACAGTCAGTTGTCAGTTGTGCGCTGGGCAAGCTGCTTGCAGCCTGAGCAAACTAGAGGCGCCAGCAATGGCGGCTGGGATGGGGGAGGGAGGAGAGAGGAACAGTCAAGGATGAAATGGATTCAGACTCACCTTTACAGAGAAGCCATGAGAGGAAAGGTAAGAAATTTTAGTCCAGCCCAATCAATGAAGTCTCTCTTGAGGGGGTGGAAGAAAGGGAGGGAGAAAGGAAAGGACAGATTAAAATGAGTCAGACCCAGGAAGAACACTCATGCTCCGGCTCCCTCCCCTTTCTCTTCCCCCACTGTCTTTTCCTCTTTCTCTCTTCCCATCCCCCTCCCTTGTTTCTCTCTTTTAATGCAGGCTGAGCAATTTCTAATCAACACTTCAATTTATTTCCTCAGGCTTTCCCAGCTTCCTTCCTTGCCTTTCACTACTAAAATTCTGGATTTCTTTCTGCTATAGATTTAGCCCAGTGATTTCTTATTGTCATTGTCATGGGCCTTTCTGTAATAGATTGTTTTCTGTTATTGTTTCGTTGTTGTTTTGAACAAAACAGAATGCTCGCCAGCTGCTATTCTAGCAACAGGTGCCATCTAGCAGTAAGACTGGAAGGAAGGTTCACTCTGTCTTTGTTCCTGAATACAGACGTGTTTCGTCCTCTCCTGGCAGCAGGGCTGTGAGAAATGCAGGAGTGTGTGACACTGGGAGGGACCACTGTCTGGGAGCAGGTGTTTTGCTTCCTTGGAGACTCTTTCAGGGCTCCCTGTGATGAAGGCTGCTTGCTCTAGTAGCATTTCTTTTAGTACCAAATGTATATTCAATCCCTGTGCTTTCTAAGTATTATGATCGGTGCTGAGAATAGAGACAAGAGACACACTCCCCTTGCCCTCAAAGAGTTGTCAGTCCAGTCAGTGACTCAAGTGAGTTTCCAGGTAATTTGATAGGGAGGTCAAGGTTCTATGATGCCACACAGAGCATGGGGGAGGCATGGCCAGCCCGAACCTGGGGTCAGGTGCAGCAGCTCTGGGGTGGACTCCCAGAAGAGCTGACGGCTCCCTTAAGACATTTATTCATGCACAGTCCGCTGCTGTCCAGGCCTCAGGCAGGGTAACAGATGAAGAAGGCACAGCCCTGCATTCAAGGAGTGCCCTGCCTGTGGTGAAGACGCCAGCGATGGAACTGTGGTCGCAGTTATGCAGTGGCCTGTGCAGAAGCAGGAGTGGAGGTGCGCACTCAGTCCTGCGGGCACCCCCGAGGGGCTGCTGACCCAGCCTGCAGCCCGAAGGGAGGCATCCAGCCATGGCTGTTCCCTGGTCTGGTTTGCATTCAGGTGGCTGCCTGGTGACTGTGTGAGCACAGACTTGGGTATGGAGAGTTCAAATGTGACGAGCTCTGGAAGTCACTTTTAGGGACTGCTGACACCTCAATTTCCATGATCTCCTTTCCCGTCCACATACCTTTCCATTTCTCTCCCTCCTCTGTTCTACTTTCCCCTGCAGAAAAGAACTTCTTCACATAGAGCATCTTTTTTTTTTCTACATTATATCATAGCTCTCCCACTCCCCACCTCCCCCAACCTGATGCTTCTCTCTGGACCAGGACCAGGGGCTTGTTTCTGTAACCTCATTAGATTTAGATTTTACTCTTCAGATTTTAGACTCACATGATTCTGCTGGCTGGCCAGTTATACAGACTTCGGTATTAGTGCTAGTAGCCTTAGTGCATAGTGCTAGTACTGTGCCAGTAATACAGGTGCTTAATGCTTAGTACAGTGTGAGTAGTATTAGTACCAGGACTTGGTTAGGGGAAGGAACCCTAACTTAGGAGTTGAGGAGTGGGTTCTACTCCCATCTCCTCCACGAGAGAGCTGTATAATCATGGCAGCTGGGTCTTATGTAATCTGTTGAATGAGATGCCTTCTAGGATCACTTTCAACTCTAAGGGTCTACAGTTCTGAACTTTTCTCCAACTTTAATGCATTGGAAATCAAAACTAAAGAGTGATGTGTCCATTCTTCCTTTATAATCCACTCAGTGGAGGGCCATTGGGAGCCCAATTTTCCTCAGTCTTCCCCTGTGAATGACCAGCATGGGACATAGCAGCAGGGGAGGGATAGCTCCTGTGAGGACTCTCAGAGGACCTGAGAAGGTAGCACCCAGGGATGGGTGGACAGGACAGGGTCTACTCGGAATGACTGAGTGTGGTCACACTGGGGCCTGGTAAAGCAGGCAAGCACTTTGGACCAGGCAGGATGAATCCTACTCTAGCCAAGTGGCACTAGAATGTCCCTTCTAGTCTCAGCTTTTTGTTTCAGCACCCACTCACCTCTTCACTCCTTCCAACTATTTTAGCTTTTATGCCTCTTCCCCCCACCGCTTCCCAATCAGAAATAAAAAGAAAGGTATGATGTGCCTGTTGTTCTTGCTTATTTGCAGGCTATAATGCTTTTCTATGTGTTAAATGATTTTCATTTACGTTATCCCTTCTGATCCTCCTAAGTATGGCTGGTGTAAACTACCTATACTTAAGAAGAACCCTGGCATTCAGCTGGGTCCTGTACTGGCATCTCTCCACACAGAGGACCATGGCAGGTGGCTCATCCTTAGAGAGGGGACCGAGAAGTTGCACATTCACTCATTACACACCTGCATCCTAACTTAGCCATATGGCCACAATTAGCTGTAAGTGAGGTTAGGAAATGTAGTCTTTGGCTGGCTAAATTAAGACCTGGGGTGTTCTGTTACTAACAGAAGGGGACAGTTAGTGTCTCTGTCTATAGGGTGCTAAATGTGAGGTGCTTGTGTAATCTCCAGATGGAGAATGAAGTTGGTATTTGGGTCTGGAGCTCAGGTGAGAGATCTAGACCAGAAACAGATAAAAAGTTGACGAACATTAATGGGAGTTGTCTCTGTGCGAATGACTGGTCCGTCTTAGAAGTCTGACCCATCTGAATGAACCAGGTCAGTTCCCAAAGTAGCTCTGTCCTGTGGGGTAGAGACTGGCCTCTCTAGTACTGCTTTTGAACAGCAGGTAAGCCAGCTAGACGTGAGCTCATTCCAGGACTTCTGAAGGATGAGGTAAATCAGACAGAAAGAAGATAAGGCTTTTATCTGCACACTGGTGGCAGAGAAGGGGAAGGCATGGCTCAGTGGGACACACAGAACATATGCTTAATGAATGGCAAGCTCTGTGGGCACGAGGACCAGAGCATTGGCAGCAAATCATAACTAGGCCATGAGCAAAGCCCACCTGGGCAAGGGGGCCCCAGTGTTTACCACAGCCCTGTGCAACAGTGGGAGAGACTGCTGCCTTTGGGGACTCGTGGGGAGAGAAGATGCTTGAATGCTGTCATCATTTTTAAATCTCAAAATGGTTCATCTGGTCACCCCTAACCCTAAAACCAATCAAGCAATCGGGTATTGAGCCAGCCAACAAGAGAAACTGATTCTGGCCAATTTAAAGCAAGAAGGGAATTTATTGGGAGGAAGTGGATTAACTTACAGAACCAATGGGAAAGCTAAAGAATCAGGCTGAGATATTGGGCAAACACGAAGTGCTGCTATTCTTTTTAAAGGTCTTTTTGTTTTAATTTTTAACCCACGTATAAGAAAAAGATAAATGGGTCCTATTTGGGGAGCAGGGTGGGGTGGGGTGGGGGGATTCAAGTTGCATTTTCTTTGCCTTTAAACCTTGAGTCTGTAGGTCAGAATTTCTCCAAATGCTTTGCTCCCACCCTGACAAGGCAGTGAAGGGGTGGACAAGCTTCTTCTCCTTGTCTAGACTATGGAGCATACCTAGAGGATGCACGTGGATACTCCTTATTCGTCGCTGACACTTAGAAAACCTGTTCATCAATTGTCCCTAAAACCATATCTTAGGAATTTGGTACAACATGTTAAAAATGTGAAGATAAAAATGAATTTCTTAAAGAACATCTAAGCAGAGGATTTTTGTCACAGTGAATGAAGAAAACCCTTAGGTGCCTGAAGGCCAAGATATGTTGGAGAGTGGGCAATTCTGAGGTCATCTCCCACTTCTGGGACTTCAAGAGTTAAGGAGTGGGTGAGCTGTAGACACAATTTCCAAAGATGCCTGTCGCTAACAGTGATAATTTCCCATGACCTTTAGCAGCAATCTTTGTCTCTCTCTAAAATGGGGCTGTGCCTGTAGATCTGCCTCACAAAGATGCTGGCAGGAATAGCTTACAACTTGTGGGGGAAAAGAACTTGCTTTGAAAAAAATGAAAGAGCTAAAATAAGAATAGCATTGCTTCAGATACTGCTTTTGTTATCCTCCCAAGAACTCAGTTCTTGTGTATTGAATCCTTTTCTTTACATGAGAATCGGGGCAGGACCTTATTTTGCCACATCCAGGGAGGCAGTGTCTGCACTTGGAGCTGAGCTTCCCTGGCCTGGTGACTAGGCACCCACGGTGACTAGCTGAGATGGGGGCTGCCGCTCTGAGCTGTCCCTCATCCCTCTACTTTTAGGCAGCTTTCCTAGTAGATATTGGCCAGAATCCATTGTCTGTGCTGGGGACCACCTGGTGAGGAAAGCCCTCAGACTCCCTCCTTCCGCGTTCTTTCACTTGCTGATGCATCCACCTTCTGTGAGCTTCAGCTATATTCTCTGCCTGTGCTGATACTGGGGCTACAAGGCAACCAGATCCTGGCCCTGCCCTGCAGGACCTTGGAGTTAGAAACCAAGCTCACATTGACTTTCTCAAGATCAGGAACTGGGTTTTTAACCCTATTGTCCCAGAGCTTAACTTAGTGTTTTAAAATATGTTTTTGGTTGAAGTTGACCGTCAAGGGCAGTTTTCCTGTGGATGAAGGCACAATAAAAATGGAACGGGTGGTCTGGTGGTCTAAACAGGATGACTCTACTCCCGCTTTGGCAAATGAAGAAAAATTCCATTGAACATAACCTTCTATATGCCATTTAGTGCTCCTTCGGTTAAGAATCCTAATTCTCATACGTGTGTTCTAGACAGTGTGATCCTTTACCTCGCTTCACTTCTCCATCTTTGTCATCTTCTCTAAGCTTTCTCTCTCCAGTTTTCCAGAATGCTGGTTTTAATTTAGAGGATGAAACACAGATTCTTTCTGCACTTCTGGAGATGTCTTCATATGAGCTTTGAAACAGAAGTCCCTTGAGGCGTCACCAGCGCCTGGACTCAGCCCCAGCCTTCCCGTTGTGCTAGCACATGCGCACTCATGTGTGTGCAGGGCCCACGCTCAGGGCTTCTCTCCCTCTGGCGCCCTGGAAATCCTTCAGTTACACGCCCCGATGTTGGCCCAGGTGGAGGGAACAACAAGCTTACAGTTAAAGAATGAAAAGCATTTTAGTATGTCTGGTGTGTGCTGGGGGCCAAATCACGGAGAAGACCTTATATGCCATGTCAAGGCATTTGGGTTTTATCCTGGAAGGAATGGGGAATGAATGGAGGCTTTAAAGCAGGGGACAGACATGATTGCATATGTCTTAACAACCCCCCCCCCCACACACACACAAAAGTGGAGAGTGTATTGAACTGGACGTAACGGGCCCACTGAGGAGGCTGTTACAGAACCGAGGAGGTAATGAGGTCCTGCATGATGGCTAGGAGCTGTGGAGCCAGTCAGGTTCACAGCTGACTGCCACTTGCTAACTGAGATGTTCGGAAGATATGTACATTCTCTGAGAATCAATTTCTTCATCTATAAAATGGACATAATATAATACCTACTTTACAGGATTAAAAAAAAAGAATTTATTAAATTACTACATGAGTAGCGCTTAATTTCTGACATGTAGAGAGTGTTTTAGAATTATTATCTACCGGTAGTAGCAGGAGTACTCGTAGGTGTCTGATTTAAGGGAGTGACAGTGGGAATAGAGAAGTGTCAAATTTGAGAGACGTATAGATTTAGTGGCCAGCTGAATGTGTCAGGGACAGAGAGGAAATTACCGAAGTTATGATTTCTCTCTGAGGCACTAGGATGGGGGTGGTAGACAGGCAAAGAGCTGGTGGAAAGGAAGAACTGGAGCTGAGGCAGGAAAGGGGGAGATGATGCGTGAGGGCTCAACATGCTTAATTTGAAGTATCTGCAGGTGAGGCTTACAGGAGTCAAGAGCCTGAGACGGCTGGGCGTGAATAAGATTTCTTAGACTGAAGGCACAGATGAATACAGAAGAGACTGAACATTTTTTATTCATTTACCTGGCATTTAAAGATACTTTTCTTGGTCTGTATAGATTCCAGCCTAAGAAATACTAGGTTCCTGGCATCTGACTAGTGGCAAAATAGAACAAAGAACATATAAGAGGGGGACCCAAGCTCAGGACTAACCCTGTCCCAGGCAGGTCTCGGTGCCCATGGGGTCGTGCCAGTCTTGGTCCTCACTCCAATTCACTCCTGTCTCTGTGAGGCCTGATCTGGGGGTGGGAGTGGGGTTCCCATGAGAGGTATTTTCCACAGTTGGGTGGGTAGTAGCACCCTGGGTTCAGATTTGGCTCAGTCTTGCCTGAGGGATACAGGAAATGACCCCAAGCTTCAGGAGAGGGGCTAGCATCAGGGCCCATGAGAGCAGGGCTCACAGCAAGGCTTTCGTCCCAGTGGGGGAAACAATTACAAATCAGGTGGGAACCCACTATACAATGAACAGGTTGAGGGAGAGATGCTGCTTAGTTAAGGTGACCAGATGTCCCGCTTTTGGCGGGACAGTCCCGAATTTTAACAATTTGTCCTGCGTCCCGTGGTGTTTTAAAAAAGTCCCGATTTTTGGAAAGAATGCACGACAAGCTAGGGAACGGCGGGACATAGACCAAATTTTTAATCAAGAACCCCCTCCCCCCGGTCAATGGTGTCCCGCTTTACCAATGCTAAAATCTGGTCACCTTATGCTTAGTGGGCATAAGGAACCCAAGCCCTCACCCGAGACCCAGGGTTAGGGCCTAAGAGCAATTGTAGACCCTCACCTTCCTGTGGGAGTATGGTTCCTAAGATGTGGGAATTGGGTTGCATTCGTCCCAGAGTTTGAAGCTCAGAGAGCTAGATCAGGGATTGGTGTATTCAACTTTATAACTCTTTACTCCGTGGCCCTCAAAGATCCAATAAGCTGACATTTCCTTGAAATTCTGAGTCCTGTCCTCTCCAGTTATTCAGATCTATACTTAGTCCTGGGGTTTCCATTAGACCTGCACATGTGTGCAACACACACACAGGGTGATCTCCTATTGGACCTGCACATGTGTGTATATACACACACAGGGTGACCTCCTATTGGACCTGCACACATGTGCACACACACACAGGGTGCCCTATTGGACCTGCACACGTGCGCACACACATACACACACAGGGTGACCTCCTGTTTCTGACTTCCAGGAGGTACGTGTGTGACTGTGCAGTGATGATTGCATGCAGGCACGGTCACTGCCGAACTCCGAATTGTGTAGTCAGCACTCCTGTGCAGTTCCTGCCATCTGCCTATACACACCCAGCATCACACACCTTGACATCTGTGCCCACCCGGCTCTAGCTTCATAGCTTCATAGCAGTTGACAGCAGCAACAACAACATCTACTGAGTGCTTACTATATACTGTACTAATCCTCGGTGCTTAGGGTAAAATTTTATTTCACCCTCAAAAAACTCCCTAAGGCATAAATACTATTGTTCTGGTTGACAGTGAGAAAACTGAAATTCCCCAGAATTGAGTAATTGGCCTTCTGTCGTGCAGCTGTACGTGGTGGAGCTTAAATCCTAGTTTAGGACTAATTCTGAAATCCCTGCCTTTAACTATCACGCCATAACAAAGCGGGTGTTTTTGAGCATGGGTTCCTCATTCTTTGGAGCATGAGTTTATGTGTCTGTCATGGAAGAAGCTGAGACATGAGTCACCTCTATTTGTAATTAAGGAGGTCCCATGTCTTGGTCAAGGGGCTAATAACCTCGTTAACAGAACACAGCTAGGATGGAGGTTATTCTTAGTAATCACCTAATGAACAAAATCCCATACTTAACTCTCTCAAAAAAAAAAAAAACCAACACTTTTGTGCTGCACCTGTCTCCATTGCTGGCTTTATTTATCCTAGAAAGTCTAGGAAATGTGATTTCTCAAGTTATCCTGAATAGGTAGCAGAGAAAAAAGGTTCTGGGGTCAAGAACACAGCATTGTGCTGGGCGCAGTGCCTGTCATTTGCTTATCCAACCTCAGCTACTGCTCACTGAAGTCACTTCACCTCTCTGTCCCATTTTTGTTACCTGGAAAATTGGGAGATAAATAGGACTTGAAGAAGAATCGCAAGGTTAAAAAGCAATGCAATGGAATTTAAGGAAAAATTGAAGAAATTTCTTTTCTTTTCTTTTCTTTTTTAACATTGTTTTTGACAGAGAGAGAGAGAGAGAGAGAGAGAGAGAGAGAGAGAGAGAGAAGGGGGAGGGCCCACAGCAGTCTCCATAGTTGCACATCATTAGTTTTCAATATAGTTTCACTCCACAGGTGGGCACAGGGCTGTGCAGGGTAGGAACCAAGCTGGGGGTCCTCCTGCATGGGAGGCATGCCGCCACTGGGGGCCTCCTACATGGGAAGCACGCCTGGGGTGGGAGCTGAACTGGGGGTCTCCCATATGGGAAGCTCACCTGCTGAGAACTACCCCAGTTCAGCATATGGGTCTGCATGGGCCGGAGCTGGGATACGATCCTCGGACCCCGGACTGCAAGACGAACACTCAATCCACTGAGCCATCCCGGCATCCCCTGAAATTTCTACATTTGGGGGTGGTGGACGGAAACAGTGGAGCCGGGGAGCTGGGGCTCTTCAGGGCACTTCCATATGTGAATTATTTGTGCCTCCCTGGGGCTGATCTACACAGTCTGGCTGGAGGCAAACCTGCTAGTGGTAGTGAGTCATCAAGACACAAGAGCCTCACAATTGCAGGTTTAGTTGCAGGTGAGGGATGGATTAGTATTTGAGAACTACACTCTACCGCTCATGGCCACAGGACTCTGTTGTAGAGTCCACTCTCTGCAGGTGACCGATGAGATAACATTGGTTACCAACCCTGTGCGAAAGCGTTCTGAGGCTCATTTTACAGGTGGGGATTGCTTGAGAGGCCTCATTATGACCTAGCTCCTGCTATACAGCCAGATGAGATTGCAAGCCCTATTTGATGCCAATGCTATTTTGCTATACCATGCCATGTGGGAGGCCCCCAGTTCAGTTCCAGCCCTGCGCGGCCCCATATCCACCTGTGTGGAATGAAACTATGTCACAACTAATGATGTACATCTATGGAGACTGCTCTGGGCCCTCCCCCTTCTCTCTGTCTCACCTTCTCTCAAAACAATAATATAAACCTTAAAAAAAATGTTTGCTAAATCTCAAGTACTGTGATGCATTCACTTCCCAGTTGCACAGTGAACAGAAACCCTTTTCTCCTGACAGGAATCACAGCCTAGTTTCTCATAGTGCTTGCACTCAAGAAAGGTCCTGGTCTGGAAACCAGGAGGCGTGAGCACCAACATGGTATCGCGACCTTGTCAAGGATGCTTTTCGAAGGACAGTCCTAACTGAGGGTACAATTGAGCTGTGAGGGAGAGTTGGCCATGCAGGATGTCCAGCCAACGTGGGCAGTAAAAAGGACCGAGCGTCCATAAGGCCCTTTCCCGCAAGGCGCCAGCCTACCTGTAAGTCTAGGTGAGACTCTGCCTCAAGCGACCCGAAGCTGACTTGCCAGGCTCCTGGGTTCATTCTAGAACATCTTTATCATGTCTTCCTACTCCTGTTCCCTTTTTCTGCCTCTCATCATAATTCTACATCTGCTCCTGACCTCAGATCAAGCTCGGAACTCCTGACTCTCCCATTCACCTGAGGAAGTTATGTTCTCTTTGCTTGGAATTTCTAGATCTTGCTATTGAGTTCACGTTGCTGGTCTTTCATCCACTGAAACTTCCCTGTCTTTCTTGGACATCTAGCCTTGGGATGGATCTCTTCACCACTTAAGCTTCCTGTCTGCCCTCTACCTCCCCCACCCCCAGCTTTTCAATTAGCCTTCAGAGCTTCTGAATTTAGGCTGCTGCTTTTGATCTGAATTTCTCCATTTCTCTCAAAGCCTTCATTCCCCCTTCATCTCTGTCCCCTTTGCTTGGTCACCAGCTGGAGGGAAGTCACTTCCTCCTAAAGTCATACTTCCTGGCTTCACTGTTCTTGTTTCTCAAATATTTGTTGAGCACCTATGGGCTCCACAAGCCGGGACAGCAAGATGTGACACATTCCTTACCTGATGATTCTAATGGGGGTGACAGGCATGAAAAGAAATACTTGCAAAATTATTATAATAAATGTGGAGAGAAGAGTGTTGGGGATGCTGATGGCACAAAGGAAGGAAGTGACAAATGCATTGATTGGTCAGAGAAGGCTTTCCAAAAAGCCTTTGAACTGGATCTTAGAAGCTGAAAGGGAGTTTCCCAGGGAAAGAAGTAAGGAAAAAGCATTCCCCAAATAAGGAACATCACGTGCCATGCCCTAGCGGTGTGAAATAGCAATGTCCCACTTGGAGAAACTGGTGTTCATGAGGTTGGTGCTCAAATAGAGGTGATACGGAAGGTCAGGCCAAGGAGGTAAGAGGAACTGGACCATGGAGCGCCATAAATGTCTTGCCAAGAATTTGGGGTTTTATCCTAAAGGCCACAGAAGATGAGGGAAGGGTTTCAAGGAGAGCCATAATAGTCATATCTAGAAAGAAGGTACTGTCCGTGGGCAATGGCAGTCAGGGAGACCAGACAATGGATTATTACATTACAAGCAAGAAATGAAGAGGGCATTAAAAAAATAAGTGGGATTAAAGAAGAGAGAAGAAATACTAATGATGCTCAGGGAGCACGCTGACATGATTGGATCGTGGGAGTGGTGGCAGGTTTCTGGACAAGGCAGCCCAGATGGATGCTGATGCCACTGACTGTGATGGAGAAAACGGGGAGGGACAGGTTAGCGAGGTGAGGTGGGAAGGCGCGACCTCGTGGTGTGAGGTGAGGTCCAGGATATGGATGCCATTTGGACGTGGTCATTTTGTTTTGCAGCCATGGTGGAAGGCCTTCAGGTCACTGTGCCCGACAAGAAGAAGGTGGCCATGCTCTTCCAGCCCACAGTGCTTCGCTGCCAGTTCTCCACGTCCTCCCACCAGCCTATAGTCGTGCAGTGGAAGTTCAAGTCCTACTGCCAGGATCGCATGGGGGAGTCCTTGGGCATGTCCTCTCCCCGGGCCCAGTCTCTCAGCAAAAGGAACCTGGAATGGGACCCCTACTTGGACTGCTTAGACAGCAGGAGGACTGTTCGAGTGGTCGCTTCAAAACAGGGCTCGACCGTCACCCTGGGTGATTTCTACAGGGGCAGAGAGATCACGATTGTTCACGGTAATAGTGCCCCTGCTTTGAATCTTAGGCATGGGAGGGATGTTAGTTCCATTCTTCACAGACACAGGGGATGCTAGCTTCTCAGCCTTTCAATCCCTCAGGTCTTTGACTGATGGGAGAGGGGAGCATCAAGAAGCCTGGGATACTGCTTTAATGAGATGGTGAGGGGGGAGAGGGAGAGGGTATAACTAGAGAAGACACAGAGACGAGCTTTGGAAATAGTCTTTCCTGAGCCTGCCCTCCAATCTGAGGAGTTTGTCAGAACTGAATTGAAATAGGGCCTAGTGAAAGAACTTCCTCATCAGATACCTTACACCTTGACATCAGCCTGTGTGGTCCCTTCCCAGGCTCTGAAAGCAGACTTCCTCTGGGAGAAGGGACGTGGGCACAGGTACAGAGCCATGGCCCACACATGGGTGGTTTTGCCCCAGTTCCACCCTTTTTCCCGCTCCCTAAAGCTTTGGACAAGAAAAGCTCTGAAGAGTCTGCTATGGCCTATTTGATTATTTGAACTCTGAGAACTCCTGTGAAACCAGCTCATTTCCAGCAGTCCAGACTTATTCTGGAGTTTGTCTGGCTTGCAGGGGACTCGGCCGACCTCCTTGGTTGGGAGCAGTCTTCTATTCCCGGAGCTGGCCTGGAACAAGACCAGATTCTGGTGGCGCCCTGCGTCTCTCACCTTACGGATGCTAGTTTTTGTTATTTTGTATGTTTGTTTTAGATAAAGCAAACATTTTCTCAACCACTATCCAGGTAAAGAAATAGAACACTGCAGACATACCTGAAGGGCCCCTCCCCCTCCCCCACATCCCATTGTTCAGGGTTCCTTTAAAAGGCTAGTTTTAGGATGGGTACTTCTTTTTGCAATAACAGATGCAGATCTTCAAATTGGAAAACTCATGTGGGGAGACAGCGGACTCTATTACTGCATTATTACTACCCCCGATGACCTCGAGGGCAAAAACGAGGACTCGGTGGAACTGCTGGTGTTGGGTAAGTGAAAACCGTCAGCAATATTTCCATCTTAGGTGGCTTGGGTTGTTCTGTCTTCTCACTTCTCCTCCCTGCATCTGTCAGCAGGTTGTATACATGGTCTTTATCTTGTGCGCACAGACAATCGGTTTCAGAATATGCTCTTTAAGAGAAATAGCTGCATTTCTTGTGTCTTGTTTCTTGGAGGCTGTTGCCCTTTTGAGCATTGCCCTGGATGTTTCTTCTGCTTCCTTAGGTTTTTTTTCCCCCTTCTTTCCATTTGCAACGTTAACCCTGATTTCTCTCTGCACTGAGCTTTACTTATCTTTTTATATACTAGTTGTTGAAGAAAATGCCACACACCTTTGAATCAGGGTCAATGGAGACCACTGAGAGGAACTCACTCGTGAGGCAGGCTCTCCTGAGATTTAAGAAATCTTTCCATTTGTGACCACACTTAAGGCAGTGATAGGAAAGATGGCTGTACACTGGGAGCTTAATAATACATGGTGGCTCTGGAAAGAGCTACTGGGAAAATGAGGTCTGACAATTAAGTTTGCAAACATCCCAGAAAAGTGCTGCACACCTCATTGCTGAATCTCACTACGGTCACCCATGAAGTACTCCCTTTGGGAAATTATGCACAGATGCCAGCACCTAGTCCACCCTTCAGAGCAATTTTGGAACTCTTTTTCCGGAATGGCCATCAGAGCCATCACCGTATTACTCTTGATGTCCTAAATGTTATCAAAATGTCTTCCTTTCAATATTTCCTTTATCTTTGAGTAAAGAAAAAAATCATTGGGAGCCAGATCAGGTGAGTAGGGAGGATATTCCAGTACAGTTATTTGTTTACTGGCTAAAAGGTCCCTCACAGATAGAAATGTGAAGCCATTTTTCAAAAGAAATTACATTTTTATTGTAGTTTTCAAGAAACCAGGTGATAACAATTTGGAAGACTACTTAAGGGTGTTTTCTATTAAAGGCAAATAAGATTGAAGGTTAATTTTTACCCTGGGTGGGAAACTCAGTGTCCAGAAAAGAAGTGGAATTTGCTACTCAGGATTTTTAGTTTATCTCCATCATGACTGTGTGACTTTGGCAAATCAACTGTTCTGCTGCCTTAATTTTATAGTTTACAAAGTGGATTAAGGTAATAATTATTTATTAATAGTTAACCCTCCAACTAATAACAATTAACCCTTATTAGAGGGTTGACTTAATTCAAATACATACATCTTGGGTGCAATATGTAAAGTCCTAACTGCTGTGATTTGTAAGGAAATGGGAAATATGACAGATATTAAAAAGGAAATAAGAAAGGAAGGCTGATACTGACATTGTAAAAGAATACAGGGAAATCAGATTTGGAATCTTCTGTGGCGCAGTAAATCAGAAGGGAATAAAAAGATAAATTTTTCTAATCACCCAACGCTAATGGCCAGGTTTGCAGGAACAAGTGGTTCATTGAGCCTGTAATTAACTAATTATGAACACAGTTTTTTGGCCAGTGCAGCATTTGTAGAGGAAGTAACTGCAGAAAAGGAGGCCAGGTAAAAACCACTTTAAATCCTTTGGGCTGAGTTCTGCAAATGTGGGGAAATGTACAGAATGAAAGTCTTATCATGTAAGGATGTGCTCAGTATGTGAAGGACATTCCTCTGGATCAAAACATACAAAGGAATGTGGGTGAAGATGCTATCCTAAGGACGAAAAGAGCTAGGGGAAAGGAAGACTCAGATGAAAATGGCCACCAACAGTGGGAGAAAAGATGAAGAATAGAAATCAGTGTTACTTTAAAACAGTTGTAAAGGAAAACTGGGGAGGCTGCAAATCCGCTTATCACAGTATAAGCAGCGTATTTGTGAGATTAACAGACACATGCTAGGGTTCTTGGCGAGGAGAAACAAAATTCTGCTGTGTTCCACATTAATTAGAAATGTCCAAAGCATGAGGAATTTACCATGTAAACTTTTGAAGGCAACACTAAGTTGTATTAGTTATTTAAAGGGGTTTAAATAACTAATCTCTGAGAATTTTCTGGGTGCATAAAGGACTATATTTACTTTCCAAATGCAAAATTCTGATTTTCCTTTGTCTTGACACCCTTTATAGTTTTCAAAAATACTGTTGCATTTTTAAAATGTTATTATTTGGCCATTATATCTACCTATTTGTTAGGTGTTCTTTTTATGTGAGACCAGGAGAGCAACCTGATTTCTGAGGTCCGTGTCTAGGGATGAAGACCTTGGTGGGAAGATAACTGGGTCCACAGTTTGCTCATTTCAACCTCCACGAGCCACTGATTCTGTGGCTGAATTTGATATGAGAGATGGTTGGAGTGTCTACTCTAATGAAAGCAGATTTGGAACAGGAAGCAAGGAAGTGTCTTCAGCTATTTGAAGTGAAATTGCATGGACGAGGGGTTGGAAACTTATCCTGTCTGTGTGGCTAGATAAACCTAGAACCCGTAGTGGAAGTTACAAGGGGAAGGCGACCCTCTCAGTGTAGAGGAAGAACTGTCAACAATGGGAGACATTTAAAGATGGAATGTGTGCTTAGGAGCAGTGATTTCTATGTTGTTCAGAGTGTAGAAACTTTCTTATGAGTTATATCAGACTTTTATGCATAGAAAAAGGTGTTTATTTCAGTTCTCAGGTTCTCAGATTATGAAGTAGATGAGCATGGGTGATGTGTGACTACCTTGATAAATAAGAAAATGACCTCCCAGGAACTCCATCCTCATGGCAGAAAGAAAAGGGGTTATAGGTTGGTTAAGGACATGCAGGATGATGCTCACTCACAAGGAAACCAGAGGGGATAAAAAGTGGTCTTCTTCCATAGGTCAGGGCTAAAAGGACTAATCCCATCAAATGAGATGGAACTATTGATGGTGGCTTCAAAGAGTTGAAACTTTAGCTGTTCTTGGAGATGACCATAAAATAGGGACCAAAAAACTGGTTGGAATTTCAGATGACCAATTAGTAAGGAAAGATTAATTAAAGGGATAAAATAGAGGCCAAATTAAGAAGAATTTAGCTGTCTCATTATACTCACAAAAGTAGAGATTAAAAAATCTGATGCAGCAAGATTGTGAAGTATCGTATACATCAGTCTAAAAAGTTTGGACTTCATCCTGAAGATTTTGGGAAGCCAGTGAACAAATGTAACAGAGAAATGAAATTAGATCTCAGGGTCAGAGCAATAATTAGCAGCAGCATAGACAGTGCATTAGACAGGAAATGTTGGAACAATGGGTTCAGTTATAAGGTTGATGGATGAAAGGATATGAGATTCTGAACCAGAGAGATGAATTGAGAAGAGACAACACAGACACATTTCTGAGGTGGAAGTGATGGATTTTGGTGACTGACATATAAAAGGAAATGAGTAAGAGGAATGAGTCAAAAGGACACCCCGTCATCTCAGAGACAGAGCATAGGTGTAAAAGCAGGCTGGGGAGGGAGGAGGTTGAGCTTGGTTCTTGACATGCTGAATATGAGAGGCCTGTGGGACACTAGGTGGAGATGTCTTGTTGGCAATTAGAAATGTAGGTCTGGAACTCAGTGGAAAAGTGAGAATTAGAGATAATAGATTTGAGAATCATGAGTGATAGTCAGAACCATGAAAGAATAGATGAGTCACCCAGGAAGATTATATAAAGTGAAGAGGGACAGGACAGAACCTACTGGTCTGCTACTCTAGTTTTACTTCATGAGATTGGTAACATTGGCACTGCACATGTGCTGGTCTCGAATGCCCCACAGCATCTGAAGCGTCTCAGTAGCACCGGACTGTGAGCTCTTCAGAGACAGGGATTAACACTCATTTGTCCTTATAACTGCAGAGTGTCTACAATAAAGAAGCTTGAGTACATGTGGTTTTTGTTTTAATGATAAAAGGGAAGTACCTGTAATGAATGCTTACTTTGGGCCTCTTAAATGTTAGTCAATATTGAGTATATATATTTGTTGACTTATAAAGTATCAATACAATAAATATCTACAGTCTCAAGTGAGATAATGTGGTTTGATCTCATTGGTTTTAATTCTTTATCTGGGTATTTAAATTATTACAAGTGATAGATCTATCAGGGATTGTGGCTGAAAGCAATGGAAATAGACTGGCTAACTTGAGTGGAAAGGAATTTGTTGGAAGGATATTAAAATTGCAAGGAAGGCTGGAAAATGGGTCTTTGAAAAGGATAATGGTATATTAGGGTAACAATCATTGGCTTCTGTAAAGACAACCCCCAAATCTCAGTGACAAGCCACACTGGAAGTTGGTGACTTCCTCTTGTCATAGATGTGGGCGGGAGGCTCACCTGGTCGCTCCCTTCCTGCTGGTGGTGTAGGGGTCTAGGCTTCTCTTGTTTGGCTCTACTGTATTGGAAACCTTTGCTCCCAGCTGCACAGAAAGAGGGAGTGAGATAGGTCAGGTGGGACTTTTTCAGCACCAGGTCTGACAGTGACATGGGTCACTTCTGCTGTTATTTTTGTATGTGCCCAGGAAGAGGGTAAAAATGTTTTGATGGACACAGCATAGTCCCTGCCCTGCCGGAGATGCTCCAGCGTCTGTGTAGCAAGAATGAATGGACCATGTCTTTAGTGCTTCATAGCCAGAAAAAAATCAACTGTTTTTTTCTGATCTTGCGTTTTCCCACTCAAGAATCAGTCTCACTCATGGATACAGAAAACAAATTTATGGTTGACAGATGGGAGGGAGGTTGAGGGGCTGGGTGAAAAGGGGAAGGGATTAAAATGTACAGGGATGCAGGGATAGCTCAGCAGTTGAGCGCTTCCCTCACAATCACGAGGTCTGGGGTTCAATTCTTGGCCCTGGCGCGTGCAACCCCATATGCTGAACTGTGGTGCAACTGGTAACTGCTGAGATGGCTCAGCGTCAAAGGTTCTCGCCTTCCATGCGGGAGGCCCCCAGTTCAGTTTCAGCCTCACATAGCCCCACATCCACCTGTATGGAGTGAAACCATGTCACAACTAATGATGTACAACTAACTATGGAGACGGCTCTGGGCCCTCCCCACCTCTCTCTCTCTCTCTCTCTCTCTCTCTCTCTCTCTCTCTTTTCTCTCTCCCCTTCTCTCAAAACAAAAAAATAAATCTTAAAATAAAAAAAAAGATGTCCAAACTACCAGCTATAAAAATAGTCACAAGGATGTAAAGTACAGCATTGGGAATAGAGTCAATAATATTGTAGTAACTATGTATGATGTTATATGGGTTCTAGACTTACTGAGATGATCACTTCATAAGTTATATAAATGTCTAATAACTATATTGTACACCTAAAACTAATATAATATTCTACGTCAACTGTAATTGAAAAAGATAAAAAAACATTTAAAAAACAAATCCGTCTCAGGAGAGAGTCCAATTGGCTCAGTTTGGACAGGTGTCCGCTGCTTAGCCTCGGGCGATCAAGGGCTCTTCTTGGTGGCTAGTCTATCACAGGATGGAGAATTAATTCCCCAAAGTAAACTGGGGCACTGTTACCAAAAAAAAAAAAAAAAAAGAAGAAGAAGAAAGAATGTGAGATGCCCACAAAAAAAGCAATACATTTCCACTAAAGTGATGCCATTACTACATCTACTATTAATATTAATGTACACCGATAATAATTTGTAGTTCACAGACTTTTTCTAGAAATCCCGTGTAAGGTAAGAGAGCAGGCATTATTTTCCTCATTCTCCAAGCAAAGAATTTAATGCTCAGGTTTTGTAACTGTTATTATCCCAGTGAAAAGGGTGTCTATGAACAAACCCAAGTGTTGTGATTCTTAGCTTCATCTCTTTCTACAAGACCAACTGGCCTGTCTGTATTAAGAAGCTATAGAATGCTTCTTAAAATATAGTTGTTGCTTGAGGTCAGAGGAAGTAACTTTTGCTTGTCCTAGATTAGCTTTAGGATTTATTTTGTTTCTGAGTGAAACAGCTTGAACCACTGACCGGCCCTCACTTCAGAGGCATCATTGTTCTTATCTGGATTGCTACCTCCCCACTGAGCATGACCCTCCTTTCCTCAGATATCTGAACCATCTACAAGCCACTCTGGGGGCTTCTTTCAGAGGGTTCAGAAATATCTGAAGACAAGTGATTCAGAGAAATGGGAGGACAATCATTGATTCACCATTAAAAACAGAAACTGTACTGCATACTTTTAAATACCTTTTTGATGATATTAAAAGTCAGTATGAATTGGAAATGCACAGTGTTTTGGGTGCTTTGAGATGACAGTGACAAGTACCTTAGAAGTATTTAGACAGATGTTTGGGATTGTGGGGTGAAGAGGCACAGTCGCAGAAGGTGGGAGTGTCCAGCAGTCTACTCCCCTGAGATTAGACGTGGGTCTGGGATCAATGGCAAGGACAGGCTGTTTATAACCTGGAGCCGTGCCACTGTTTGGACAGGAATAAAGTTCCCTTGGCATCTCCAGCTGCCAGGAAAAGGACTCCACCATTCAGGAAGGCTCAAGCAGGGAAGTTATTTTAAAATCCAAAAGCAGCTTGCCTCGTGCTTTCTTCTTTCCATGTACAGTGTCAGGGCCTGACCTCTACTTTCTGTCCTCCCATGTGGTAGCTTGTTTTTTAAGGGCCTTCAAGTAGAAAAAGGAGGGGAAAGGTCCTGGCGGAAGTACAGCTGGATGCACACTCCAGCCTTTGGAATGAGAATAGAATAAGAGGCCATACACCATAAAGGCACATTTAGATCAAAGCTAAGGAAGCCTTTCCTTAATAACGAATTTGGGAAATTGTGGTGGGTTGAGGGAAATCATAGAAGCTCCATCTCTGACGAGCTTTCACCATAGAATGGGTTGTCTTGTCAAGGATATTAGGATAACCAAGATGGCTTTCAGAGTCCTTTCTATGATCATGACTTTATTTAAAACCTACAGTTTGCAGGATTAATTCTCCACATAGAGCGATGCCTCAAATACTGCTGTCTTCTGTTTTAGAAAAAAATGATGCATGTTTATTGTAAAAATTTCCAGCAAAACAGAAAAGTACAAAAGAAGAAAATATTTCCTAAAATCTGACCACCCAGAGCTAACTACTGTGTTCTTCAGAACTCTTTTGCTTGCAAGGGACAGACACTCAAAGTGGCACAGGGGCACTTTCAGGCTTAGGTAACGGCTAAGTCCCAGGGTATTCCCAGCTTCAAGCCTGGCTGAGTCCCAGCGCTCAGATTGTTCTACAGAACCTTTGTCTCCTCTGTGTCCGCTGCATTCTCAGGCAGGGCCTCTCTCAGGGCAAAGCCAGCCCCCAGCAGACCTGGCGTCTGTGGGCTTTCATGGCCTCCACCGCAGGAGGACAAAAGGCCTTTCTCCAGTCTCAGCCAAAGTCCTGTGCTTGGGGGTGCTGTGCGTTGGGAGGGGAACCAGTGTACCACCAGCCCCACTGAGCCCTATGAATTGAAGGGAAAGGGGAATGGAGTAGCTTCCTGAAGGGAAGTGGGGCCGTTGTTCCCAAATGAAGAAGAAAAGGACGCCAGGAGGGCAAAACCAGACACTGTAATGTGTTGTAGGCTTCCTCAGCAGCTGCGGCGCTCGGCGTCACAGGCCACATGCAAAGCTGTTCCAGGCCACAGAATAGGGCTGCTCCCAGCAGGGCCTTGTAGTCGTAGTCAGTCACTTGGTGCTGATCCTTCCCTGTGAAGGTCACCGCCTAGAATTTGTCGTCTTTCTTCCCCCTCCTCCTGTGACTTCCCTGGGCACACAGCATACACTACCTAGATGAGGGGTGCAGGAACAGGCGTGTGTGAATTTTGTTTAAGTCGAGGTATTCACAGTACTGTGCCTGGAATTGTTATTCTGGTCTAAAATAAACCTTCCTGCCCATTAGTATTAAAAAGCCATTAAAACATAGTAGGAAACCAGGGAATTCTTGGAGGGGACATCTCAGAACTGGCTTCAGGGATGTTTGAAGGGTGTGCTCTCAGGCTGTGCAGAAATTCTCCAGCACTCGCCCTGTCAGTCCCCCCTCCTTTTGAACCCCATCACACCCCCCACTCCTGGAACATTAGTTCTAGCTGTTTAGAAAGGCTACTTGTTGCCAAGACTCCCTTCCCCCTCCTCTTCCTCTTTGCCAGCCCCAACCTAGTGCTGCTAACCAAGGGGATTGGCTGATTAAAAGGGCTTCAGCTCCCAGAGTTCCCATGGCAACAGCCTCCTTGGAGGTCTTTGTTGCCTGGTAAAACTTTGATCTCTGAGAGGAACTGCACTGTTTCTCTGGAACATTTACAAACAGGGGAAGGGGGGAAGAATTGGAGGAGAAGAAAGAAAAAGTTTACTCCTGGCAGAAGGAAGAGAAGGAATTAATTACAGAGCCACGCTTTAGCCATAAATCTGGGGGTGACTCCTGTGGAACACCTTCAAATTTAGGCTGTGCCCCCACTTTCATTTGTAGACTCGACTATGATTCAGATATCCTGCCCCCACATGAAAGACTGATGGTGGAGTTGATTCTTTGAGGAGGGTGGAGCTGCCCTTTCTGCCTGTGGTGGACACCTGTGCCTTCAGATTTCCAGAAGAGCTGAGATAACATGGGATCCAATGGCTCTCACGAAATGAACACTGATGAGGAGTGAGCTTTTTGAAGATTTATTTTTATTGTTTTTGACACAGAGAGAGAGAGATACAGAGACCGAGACAGAGAGAAGGGGAGGGCCCAGAACAGTCTCCATAGTTGCACATCATTGGTTTTTCCACATAGTTTCATTCCACAGGTGGGTATGGGGCTGCACAGGGCAGGAACTGGGCCGGGGTCTCACCCTGGTGAGAACTGAACTGGGGGCACTCCCCAGTTCAGCACATGGGTCCGCACGGGCCGGGGCTGGGATTCGATCCTCGGTCCCCAGGGCTGCAAAGTGAACGCTTAACCCACTGAGCCATCCCGGCTTCCCCAGGAGTGAGCTTTTTAGGCCTCAGCCCTATGGCCTTGCCTCCCAGCTCTCTCCCAATCCTGGCCTTCTCTGCCCTGAGTTTAGCTCGGTGTCTCTATTGGTTTTGGTTTTGAGAACCAGAAAATTGTATTGAAGGGGTGGAGGAGAAGGAAGAGGCAGAAGAGGTAGCCAGGCATCAGCTAGAACCCGATTCTGGTTGATGAGTGTCAAAAGCAAGCATCTACTGGATGTGGACTGGAATGGGGACTGTGGTCCCTGCAAAGATGGCTCCGGCCTCTTACTCTTTGCAGGAGGTGCCCTGGGGCCTGCAGGCCTCTCTATGGTGTAAGTGCAACCTTGCTCTGTGATAGGCGCCACAGAGTGAACTCAGTCTTGCTTCAAGTGTGATTTATATTTAAATTATGATTTAAATCTAACCAGTATTTTTGTGTACTAAATCCCTAGCACAGTGAAGATTCAAAATAAATAAATAAATGGCACCGTCTCATCCCTATTTAAAAAAAAAAATCACTGGTTTTTGGTAAAGATAAAAATTATATTTTTGAAACAATTAGAGAACAGTACAAGAAAAGATTAAAACTGTATTTTATATGAAGTATCTAGGCTAGTGATTCTCAAGAGAGGGCTGTTTTACCCCCCAGGAGACATTTGGCAATGTCTGGAAACATTTTTGGTTGTCAGAACTTATGAAGTACTATGGCATTTAGTGGATAGAGGCCAAGGAAGCTGTTAAACATCCCACAATGCACAGGACAGCCTCTTACACCGAACAAAGAATTATCTGGGGGGAAGCGGATGGCTCAGAATTAAGCGCTCGCTTTGCAGCCCTGGGACGGAGGATTGAATCCCAGCATCAGCCCGTGTGGACCCATATGCTGAACTGGGGTGTGATTCCCATGCAGGAGGCCCCCAGTTTGGTTCTGCTCCCCCCTCCCCAATTCAGCCCCTGGCTTGAGGGGGCATGCCTCCCATGCGGGAGACCCCCAGCCCAGTTCCTGTCCTGGGCAGCCCCCGCCTACCTGTCAATAATGAAACCATGTCAAAAACTGATGATGTACAGCTATGGAGACTGCTCTGGGCCCTCCCCCTTCTCTTTGCCTCTCTCTGTCTCTGTCTTTCTCTGTCACTGTCAAAAACAATAAAATAAATCTTAAAAAAAAAAAAAAAAGAATTATCTGGCTCCAAATGTCAATAGTGCTAGCGCTGTAAAATCCTGATCTTGACGAAAAGACAATTTAGATACTGGATAAAGTCCACTGTGAGGCGCGTTACTTTGGGGTCATATAGTCCTGCAACTGGTGCAACAATATAACCTTGGATAAGTCACTGTTGATGAGCCTGGCTTCCTCATCTGTAAGAACAGGGGAAGAGCAATAAAATTATGTGGAAGACCTATTGTGAGCATTAACTGGCACATAATAAGAACTCAGTAAGTGTGTGATTGCCCCGCACTCACCCTTCCCACTCCCCACATCTCATTGCCAGTGTGTCATCACTAAGCTACAGGAACCTCTGTAGGAAATCCTGTAGACGCCTGATGACCTCTGCCTGGGACTCCTACTAAGGAGCCGGATCTCCTTTAGCCCATTCCATAGGCAGAGGCTTTCATGAGCCATCTGTGAAGTGGCAGTCCTATGACTAATAGAGTCACGTTTTCTCAGTGACATCTGTGTATGCCTTGCCCATGGTGACCCTACTCAGCCCTGTGGGGATCTTCCTGCTAGTAGAGTTTAGGACATTCTGTCCCAGCATGCTGTCTTTTGGTTGCTCTATTTTGGTTGTTGTTGGAAGGCCCCAGTTCTCAGTGCATGGCCCTTAATTACAGGGTAGTAACCTAAGGACAAGGATTAGGTCACACAGGCAATTTGATAGTCTGGAGGGGTTTGGGGAACACCTAAGACTTGGATTAGGATCTGGGTGGGACCGGCAAGACTAGATAGTGACTATAATTTATTGTCCAAACTAGTAGACTCTTGAGAGTGAAAAGTGGAGACTTCTAATAATTTATGTCAAGATAACAGGCATAGCCTGGAAATGCCTAGCAAAGGTGTATAATGGTCATCGCATCTTTAGAGGTGTCCACCTTGAAGGTTCTCCTCTTGATTGACAAGAACTGAATATCCAGAGGAGCTGGGGGAGACTTAGTGTCGGCTCACCTTCAGTTGCTGAGCCCTTGCTGTAGCCGGTATTTTAGTAATATTCACAGGGACATGGGAGGAGTGCATCTCCATTCATTTTCTTAACCTAGCAGGGGCCCAGCAAAGCAGTGGTGCCTTGCTTGGTATCTGTTCGCGGAAAAACTGGCGCTAAGATTTCTGCAGGGAGGTCCATTTAGGCTCGTCCAGCCCTGCGCTGTTACGAGAACAAATGGAGTCTTGGAGGCACCTTTTCCAGTCCTGATCCGCAGCCCCCGAGGCCGTGATGCGATGGCTCCCCTCCCTGCCCTGCTCCCAAGCCTCACCCCGCCTCACTATTTTTGCTTCACTTGTTGCTCATCGCTGTGGGAGGAAACTGGCCTTCAATTAGTGCGCGTTCCTGCCGCTGCGGTTGCCTGGTTACCGGCGGGCCGGGAGCAGCCGGGTCGGTCGCCAGACTCTCGGTAGTCGGTGGACTGGGTGGCAGGCGTGTGAGGCCTGTGCTCCGGAGAGGGGGTGTCACCGAGAAACCGGCTCAGCCCTGCAAAGAAAGAACAGCAGCCCTAGGAAGCCGGTCTGGAGACAGTCCTTCCCTTTTTCTCCAGAGCCAGCTGTGGCCATTCAAGTGTGAAGCTTTTGCACCGAGCAGAGCGCTGGGAACCGCCCCGGGGTCGAATCCCTGCACAGGGAGGGGGCTGGGCGCGGGGCAGAGGGCAGGACTCAGCGCCGGTGCCCGCTGCTGCCGGCCTAGGCTCCTCGGCTAAGGACAGTAGGCCTCCTGGGTATCTTCGCATCTAAAGTGCACGTGCCAGGCTGATGGACCCGTGAGCTCAGGAAATCACACCAAGAAACTCAGTTTCCTCCTCCTAGTCAACCCCACCCACCACCACATCGGAGTCAAATCTGGCTGCCTTCTGCATTTCATCTCAGGCCAATCCGAACATGTTCTATTACTAATAATGGTTTACATCTGTTCACTTTCAGGGACGGGGTGTTGGGAAACTACTGCATTTGCAAAGGCGGAGCGCTATGCGATCGTTTCGATCAGTTTATTAGTTTGTAGCGGCATGGTGAATGCCTTTTACTTAGATTATACTGTGCTGTTGTGTTCAGTCGTCATTTTCTGGCTGCACCTTTAAAAGGTGCTGAAGTTTGTAACCATTTCTAACATTTCCTACATCCAAAAATTATACTTTAATTGTGTAAACAAATTTCAGGGTTGCTCACTGCAAATACCAGGAGACTAGAAAGCAGTTGCAGAACGTTTCTAAATTAAGGATAAGCAACTCTTGAGGGGGAGTGAGATATTGGCAAAAAGTACTGCAATGGGGTGAGTAGATCAAGGTTCTATTCTTGGTTGGATCACTAGTCAGCTGTGTGAGTTTAGGTAAGATTCTTAACGTCTCTGAACCTCAGGTTCCTGAAAATATGGGATGGGTTACAGACCAGATGACCTCTGAGGTCTTTTCTAGCTATAAAATCTGATTCTAGATTTCTAATGTGAATACAAGAAGTCAGTGATTTGGTCCAAGCTTATTGTAATCATTGACAAAAACCTCAGAGCATGAATTAACAGTTAATTGCAGATGGTCTAATACCAGTCATTTTATGGAGGGAATGCAATGTCAGAACTATTCAATGTAAGTTAAAGTGAGCTAAAATGTAAAAAAAGAGCAATGAAGCCGGGATGGCTCAGTGGGTTAAGCACTCACTTTGGAGCGCCGGGGACCGAGGATCGAATCCCGGCCCTGGCCTGTGTGGACCCATGTGCTGAGCTGGGGAGTGCCCCCAGTTCAGTTCTCTCTCTGTCTCTCTGTCTCTCTCTCTCTCTGTCAAAACAATAAAAATTAAATAATTAATTTAAAAAAAGAGCAAAAGCACACACATTAAACAATTACATACATGGTTTATAAATGTAAATATATAGAGGTAGATAGGTAGATGTAGATATATAAAAGCAAGGGAGGCTATCTCTACACTTGTGATAGATAATCATAAACTATATATTGAGTATATGGTTATCATGAGAATACAGAATAAAAACAGGGATGTGTGTGCCCTTGGGAAATTTATAATCTATTTGTGATTCCAAATAGCTGTAGAAACAACTTTACACATTAAAGGGCCAGAGAAAGGCATCTGCTCTCCTCAGAGACTTAGAAAAGAAACATTTTGGAGGGTTAGGAGCTGAGAGAACAGGGAGTACCGTAGATACAGTACATCCCTGAACAGGGGTCCAGGGCATCTTAGGAAAGCTTGGCAGAACGAAGCCCATATGTGCATTAAATAGAAGGGAGAAGGAAATGGCAAGGAGCTGGGGAAGAAATGCACCCTGGATTGTCCTGACAGGCATTCATCTGTACCGTGTGCTGGCAAACCCCTGGAGGACTCCCAGTTAATAAGTTCACGGAAATGAATCGCGATAGCCATGCTGTCAGCTCTGGTGACATCACAGGTATGAAGGAAATGGCGTCATCCTTTGCACTCTGAAGGTGTGGACTGATAATCAGCACTTGGATTTAAGTTTTAAGAGTAGAATAAAAACAACCTTTTGGCTAAAGTTTGCATGCACATTTTATCTCTGTAATGGCTGCCTTAAAAAGAACCTTGTCTGGTGGTTTACAACTTGTGGGATGGGGGTGAGCTGGTGCTTCACTGCCCCTAGATGGCAAGATGACATTTTGAGATGTTCCAATGCCTGAAAGATGCTCCTGGCATTGAGCACTGAGTCCAGGGGCACTCACCATTCTCCAGCATGTAGAACAGTGCTGAATGAATGAATGGCTCCTTCCTGTGGGTATGAAGAGCCTATTTCTCTCTGGGATGGATAAAGGCACTGTCATGAGCAGCGAATCAGAAGCCCAGCCAGAAGCCCAGCATTCCACACGGTGGGGATTTGTTCCTGAAACACTTCAAGGTCCTGCTGAGTGAGCTGCCCCCTGGTGCGGGGCTTGCGCGGACCCCAAGCATGGAGCACAGTCCCTGCTCTAGAGGGCTTCCATCCTGCTAGTGAAGGAATCCTCACTAGGACATGTTTGCTGTGAAATGTGCAAAGATGATACCACTGGTCATCGTTGATGTAGTCTCCGGGGAAGGCCCCATGACTAGGCGAAGCCTGATATTGGAAATGCAGTTGACCTTGGTTGTCTGTGACACTCAGTTCTTCTACTCATATTGTTGGACAAGCTGTATGGGCTGGACTGAGCCTCGAGCATAGGGGTCATTGTGTCTCCGCCTGGCACAAAAAATGTGTCTTTGTTGATTGAGTGAATGAATGAGTGAATGAATGATGAATGAATGAATGAGTGAATGAATTGAAGACATTTCAGAAGTGAGCTGGTTCTGAGGAATATGTACAAAGAGTTCAGTTGGGGATAACTTCGAGGTGTCAATGGTAGAGAACAGCTGCAATAGGGAATTATGTAGGTACAATATGTAAGCTGTTTTACCCACAATGCATGTTTCTGCCCTGGTCATTCAACCCAAAGTATGGGAATGTTTTGGCTATGAAGTTGGTGACGTTATGGTATGAAACTGGCACTGTGTGTGTGCACATATACAATTAGTAGGCCTGATTGGTTTGATTGATTCATAGGGAACTTTCTTAAAAGTAATGGATTCTGCAAGGTTTGGAGAAAACTGACTGCTTACATAAAAACTGCATTTTCTACTAATATTTTGAACTATGGTTTGAAAAGAAAAAATATTGCCTTCTATTTGTAGGGTTTATTTTCCATCTCTTTCTCAGGCATTAAAGTGACTCGTAATTGCTGCTCTTAAACTGAATCCTGGAAGAAAGACAGTGACTCATGAGTGTTGGTAAAGTGCTGCTGAAATCAGGAATGTATTTACTGCAATTGTTTGGACTCTCTGAGATCAATCAGGCTTTCACTGGATGTGATGGAATAGAATAGGAAAAAAAGAAAGAGCATTTCTAACTGGTAACAGCATTTTTTAGGAATCATTGGGAAAGGACATAGAAGCAAAATGACTCAGAAATATAAGATTCCAGCATAATCCACTTTTCAGAATGCCTTTAGCTCCAATAAAACTTAAGTCATGGTGTAAAAGCTGAGACTTTGCACTCTCTCTGCTGTTGACCTGAGATAGTCATTTGCCTGCTATCCCCAACTCTTACTGTGTTCTGAATTCTAAAGATACTTAATTTCACCCACTGTGCTGCAAGAGTGTGTCACCCATGCCACCCTGGGGCTAACTGCACAGGTGCACTATGGGAGGCCTTCATTGCCTTCTGAAGCATCAGGTACTGGCTGTAGCTTCAGGGAGAATGAGAAGCTTAATGGATGTCTTTCTGTGGGAGTGACAAGCTTTGTGAATCTCCTGTCCATATTTTTTTCGTTACAAATGTAAAAAAATATTTGTAAGTGAAAGCCCATCAGTGTTCTTCCATGATGCCCTTTCCACAAGTAAGAACTAACAGTTTGGTGTGTAATACTGTTGCTTCCAGATTTGAATTTGAACCTAGGTGCCTAGAGCTTACATTCACTCACATTCTGAGTGTACAGGCAAGGCCAGAACACCATCAAGGTCACCAAAGAGCCTGTGGAGAAATCCAGCTTTTGTGTTTTATCTGGCCATAAGTATATCTGTGCAGATATACCCCTTTGTGGTTGCAAGCACGTGATCTCTGGGTTCTGGGCAGCCGGCCCCAAAACGTAGTTTGTATGATTTGTCCAGTGTTCTTCTTCTTCTTCTTCTTTTTTTTAAATCTATGAATCAATTGCCAGCATTTGAAAATCAGGATATTTCATGTAAAAATCTGGGGTCTGGCTAATCTTGAAAAATATGAAGACCTGCAACCCTGAAGGCACATTTTTATGGGGTAAAAATGGGCTAGAGGTGAGTCGTAGCGGCCCCCATAGACACACCCCAGCTGCTTCTGTGGCAGTACCTTTGACCAGCTGCACTTAAAATTGCATTGCCGGCTGGTCCTTACAGATATATAGTTGCGTTTGCAACTCTACTCACTGAGTATCAGATTTGAGAACTAAAAATGTTATAGATAGGGTGACTTATAATGAACTGTCCAAAGTAAGACACTTTGAGAGTAAAACAAGGTGCTATTAACAATTATACCAGGACAACAGGCATAAACCAGGACTGTCCCAGACAAACCAAGTTATATGCTCTCCCTATTTATAGACCAGTTCATTCAACCACTTCATCGACTAATTAGAAAAGTGAGACCTCAGAAGAGGAAGTGATTTGCCTATAGTAATCACTAAGTAACTAATGGCAAAGCTGCCGACTCACAGTCAACTGCTTTCTCCAACATAACATGCTCTATGTAATATGTGTGAGCATCATATCCTTCTTGAATGTATGGACTTTTTACAATTCATAATTATTACAGAGCTAATTTCTTGTGAGAACATTCAAATTGGTTGCTTATATCATCAATAATATTTCTATTATGAATGTATTAATGACAGGCTATAGCATATCTAGAGATGTTTAAAACATTATTTAGGTTTGAGAACTACAGAGTAAACACAAGAAAAGATTCTCAGTTTACTAGATACAATAAGAGATATACTTAGAAGTGCTAATTGTCCAGATTTTAAAAACACACCATTAAGTCAATAACTGGCTTATTAAAAACACTCTATATTGACTTCTTGATCATTGGTTATTGGCTGGTAACCAGTATTAATTATGTCTTTAAGAGATGTCCAAGATCTCAAATTCCCAAATCCTTGGCCAACTGCCAGCTGCTTTTCTGTGTACGGAGAACACTCCAGATGGAACCAGTGCATGCTCTGCATCACTTGCTCCGACTCTGGCACCAAATCCCTGTCTGGTCTCCCATCCTAGAGAACTGGACTAGACCACGTGGGCTCCTTACAGTCACCTGTCAGCCTTTGGGGAAGGCTTAGGCCAAGGGCTAGCCTGAGAAGTCTCCTTGAGGAGGCCTTCTTCCAGTGTCACCTTGTCCCACTTGTCCTTCCAAGAGGCCCTGCAAGCAGTAGGTCACTTTTACCATGCCAGCTGCACAAGATGGAAGGCAGACAGAAGGAAGCTCTTCTTGCCGAAAACCAAACCAGAGCTAGCCTGACTCACCCACTCCGGGTTTCCTTTCCCGTGGAACGTACTCTGGCCCCAGTGAACTTTTCAAATGTGGGGCCATTACCCATGCAGGACACGTAACCAGGACACATTCACCACAGTGGCCTCAAACAGTTGAGAGCCAAGAACAAGTACAGTGAGCAGAGGTCCCTGTTACCTGACTCCTAAGGCCTTGGCTGCTGCAGCCTCCTCCTCTGTCCTGGAGGCCCGCCTCTTTCTTTGACCTCCCTCAGAGTTACTTTTCTATGGGGTGGCATGATGGAGAAGATAACAGTACCCAACCATGACCTTAGACTCAAAATATAAACCACACACAAGTGACTTTTTCTCCACTGCACCTCTACAAATGTTAACAGGAAAGACTGTTTCCTAAATGACCCAAATCCATACACATTAAACAGACCCCCAGAGTATTGACATGATCTACTGAGCCTTTGAAGTGTTAGTGTTTTGGCTATGTTGGAAAAAGTAAAAATATTTCTAGGGATGCTGGGATCGCTCAGAGGTTGAGTACTTGTCTCGTAATCGCGAGGTCCAGGGTTCGATTCCCAGCCCTGGCCTGTGAAAACCCATATGCTGAACTGTGGTGTTACTGGTAACCACTTAAGAGTTCTTGGCTCCCATGCGGGAGGCCCCAGTTCAGTTTCCACCCTGCGTGGCCCCACATCCACCTGTGTGGAAGGAAACCATGTCACAACTAATGATGCACAACTATGGAGACTGCTCTGGGCCCTTCCTCCTTCTGTCTCTTTCACTCCTACTCTCACCTTCTCGCAAAATAAAATAAATCTTTAAAAAATATTTCTAAATTAATTTCATTTTTAAATTCTTAATGTGATTGCTAGAAGAGTTGAAACTGTAACACCCACCACTCACATTACATTTCCCCTGTGCAGTGATATTCCGGAGGCATGTGTCACGTACATAAATGCAGATTCAGCTGCATGCTTAGGCGCCACGGCAACCTTTTGCCATCACGAATCTGGAAGGAGGCCAGGTTGCTAGTTGTTTCCTGGTGCAGCTTCTTTATTAGCAATACTTCAGTGTGGTAGAGACACCTGACAGGTGCAGAGGTCCTACCAAGACGTTTACTTGGACATAAGAACCTGATGAAAGCTTCAGCGCTTCTTTCTATAAATCAGGGTAGTTTTTAAAAGGGCTAACCTCCTTCCCCACATCTTGCAGTGCCCTATTTTCTGAACAGCTCTTTGCCAACCAGAGCCTTGAGAGACACCTGTTCTTAAGCGTCCATGCCATATCACGCAGAAGGTACTTGGGTCTGTACGCCGGCAGCTGTGGGAGCCATATGGAAAAGCCATATCATAAGCATGCGTACAGAGTGCTTCTGAAGCCAGAGGAGTATAGAAGAGCATGGAACTGATCTCGCTTTATCTTTTTCTTGCCTCTGAAAATTTTTAATCGTTGAAATATCTTTAGGCTACAAATAGAATCACACAGTGAGATAATTCCGAGTTAAAAACCAACTATGTATTTTTGTTTTCATATGGACACAGGACTGTGTGTGGGTGGATGAAAATGTAGGTTGAATGTTTGGATACAGAAGGATTTGACTTCCCAATAAAATGTGTGGAGAAGGATGTACAAATGAATGAAGATGGTGTATGTCGGTCTGCCCAAGCAGGGTTTTTCATATGTGAAGCAGACATTTCCTCCTCCAATAAATAGTTGGAGAGAAAGTTTTGTTTTTGCTTCTTTCTGGCTGAAGTGCAGGGTTTACTTAGATGGCTGCCAAAGATGGATGGGGAAGGTCATTCTCCTGTCTGCCCCTAGCCTCGATGATGTGCCTCATGAACCACCAAGACCGGGTCACTGGCCCCATAGGAGCTGGTGCCAACTGGAGCAGGCTGCAGGCTGTTTTCCTTTGGAGTAACCTCTTTCCTCTTCTTTCCTTTCTACCTCTTCTAGGCAGGACAGGGCTGCTTGCTGATCTCTTGCCCAGTTTTGCTGTGGAGATTATGCCAGGTATTTAGTCATTTAACTCTTTATTTGCTTAATTTGCTGTCTCTCCATCTGTCTTGCTTCTGCATTAGTCACTAACTGCTCCTTTAATTTATTTGCACATTTGTCTACAGATGTCTGTGGTCTTTTCCAGGATGAACTAAGCCCATTGGAAGAGACTCTAAATTGTATTTCTCCTGTTATTAGGCCCTAAATGCATAATGATAATTAAAAATAGGCTGAGTTGGGGACCCGGTCTTCTGTGTCAGGCATGCAGGCTCTTTGGCCAGCTCCGTGCCCATGTCAGGGTCTCAGATGTACCCCAATGGCTGTAAGTATCCCTAACAGTCATTTATCTGCATTCCTTGTTCCCTAAGTTATATGCTTACCCATTCATTAGTGTGCAACCACGTTACTCTGAGCTGCCTTTTATAGCTTTATTAAAACATTTTTTCAAACCCTATGAAAGCTATGTGCTTCTCCTCCCTTGAATAATGCACATCTAGAGACCTACACTGATGTGTACACAATACCAGGCGCTTCTGGGGACCCTATGTCCTGGGGGTCTGTGGGCCATGTGTCAAGGACACCTGCCCCAAATGCATATCTCTGTCTTTTTATGTAGCTTAAGTTGACTAGACCAGCCTAGACAAGCCAACATCAGTTTGGTCCATCATAGCAGGAGACTCAGAAACAAGAATGTCCCATGGGGGAGGACATATCCAAACTCAGGGAGTAGGAAAGGGGTTTTAGTCTTGTTTTGGAGGGTTTCTGCCAAAGTTTTAAGAGTTGCCTGACAGTTGAGAGCAACAGAGAGATACAAAATAGTCTTGACCATTGCTTTTGACTTGATGATTCAAGTTTTAAGAAACATCCAGAGCCTTCACAGTTGAGCTTAACTCATTCTTCTTCCATGAATTCTCCCGGCCCTTTCCCATTAGCTGGCCAACCCAAACACAGACATTCTTCTGATGAACGTTGGTCCCAAGGACACAGATAGATGCCTCTTTGTGATCCCCCTTATCCAGAGTTGAGTCAATTCATATGTATTTGTTGATCACGTAACAAGAAACAATGTAACATTGCATTGCTTCAAACTAGATAGTAGATCCCCCAGTCCCAAGAGTTACTGTATTTTTCATATCTGGTCCTGGAGGCAGAATTTCCCTCCCTTTTGACTAAAAGAAGACTTTCATGGATAACATCCCTTGTTTCTCAAGGTAACCTGCCAGTCTTTCCTCCTTGACTGCCTGACCCAAGTAGTGGGCACAGTGCCACACAGCTCATCGAATGCTCCGGGCTCAAGTCTGTCTCAGGCTACCATATATGATGTTACTTGTAAGGCCCAGGCCAAAGCCCTCAGCTATCTATTGTCCTCAGCAGGAATGCTCCCCAGTTCACGCGAGCCAGGCCCAAGGCCTTCTGGCTTCCTCGCTGAAGAGAGGGTGACCTGGTTAATTTGAATGCATTGCAGGTGGATGAGTGAGGAAGGACATTTGGGTAACAGAAGTTTATCTTCTGAGGCGATTATCTTCTAAACAAAGGTCAAATAATTTCACTATTATTATAAAACCCTTTATGTAACAAAAAATGTCATATTCTCAGCTCTAACTGAATATCCAAGTAATTTAAGAAAGACAATGTGTACCTGTGTACTTTAAAGTGGGACACCATTGACCGGGGTGGGGAGGGGGTTCTTAATTAAAAATTTGGTCTGTCTCCCGCTGTTCCCTAGCTTGTCGTGCATTCTTTCCAAAAATCGGGACTTTTTTAAAACGCCACGGGACGCAGCACAAATTGTTAAAAATCGGGACTGTCCCGCCAAAAGTGGGACGTCTGGTCACCTTAGTAAATGGCTTTCAATCAGAATGAGTTACTTTGGGCTTTTAAAGGAAACCTTGGCTTACTCCAGTTTGTCTCATGCCTCCAATGGGAAGCTGGGTCTTATAGCCAAGTCCCAAAAGTATGACATAAACACAAGTTCCCAAAAGTATTGCATAGAGGACCATAGTCCTTTTTATCTAAAGCAAATGAAATTTGGTTCCCCTCTCTTAACCTTTTAGCAGGGCAAATGACCAGAATTCACGTTCAGCCTCTGGCAGAGCTGTGACTATAGCAGAAGTTAACAAACATAGGCATAGACACACGTCAGCCTTACCAGTCATCACACCTCAGCCACTTCAGCCTGAGGCTACATGCTGGCTCTCCAGCCCGGCCAGCCTGTGACCAGGACAAGCCATCCATGGGGGATGGGGACAGCATCTCGTCTCTTGGCGACTGTGTCACTCGTTTTTGATCTCAGCCATGAGGCTGACTACAGGAAGGGTGTGCTGGGGCCATCCTCAGCAAAGCAGATGGGTACACAAGGACCCAGATCACCTCAACTTGTCCTGATTTAGACCCCATACACAAAGAGAGCTTTTTATCTTGTAGCGACAAGATGAATGGGACTACCAAATACACGCACCCAGAGAATCCACCACTGTATAGCTCAGCAGAAGTGTCCCTCCCTGCCGGTCCCACCCTCTGACACTACAGTGGACACGGTAAACGCCTTCCCTGGGAGGGGCCCTGCACGATGCAGGCTTGCTATGACCTAGGCCGCCTTCTGCCCTCTTCTCTGGGCCCCAGCTCTGGAGGGTCGGCACAGCTCACCCCCAGAGCCTGAGTGTAGGGGGGGCCCTGTTACAAAACGCTTTCTTCCCCACGTCCTCCCCACTCTTGCGTCCTCACAGGGAGACGCTGATGCACAAGGCCGTCCCGATGGGCGGCCGCCTTGAGCGTGGGTCTCTCTGTGCGTCCTTCCAGAGTGGGTGTTTGTTGGCCTGGTGATCCTGGGGGTCCTCCTCTTCTTCGTGCTGGTGGGGATCTGCTGGTGCCAGTGCTGCCCTCACAGCTGCTGCTGCTACATCCGCTGCCCGTGTTGCCCGGATTCCTGTTGCTGCCCGCAGGCCTGTGAGTAATGTGCCCAGTGGGGATGCGTGGGGTGACCGAAGGCATGTCACCCTCCCCTGGAAGTCTGTGTGCCCCGAGTTCCTTCTCCACCTCCTCCCCTTCCACCCCAAATCTTGGTCATTGGGACTCTCTCCTCTGCTGTGCTGGGAGCCCCCAGCCTCTGGAGCGGACCCTCCCTGTTCACCTCCTCCCCTCCACACCATCACCCTGGCATTTGGCATTCTCCCTACACTACTGATGAGGTCAGGCTCAGGAGGGCGAGGCTGTGGGGACGGCTTTGCCCTCTCCTTGAGCATTCAAGCGGGAGGAAATCTCTGCACATACCTCTCCCAGGCAGGGCACGCCCCATTTTAGAAGCAGAGTGTGCAAAGCGCAGCCTGTGGGTACCCGTCCTACCACAGGAGGGTTTTATTCACTCGCATAACAAAATGGTCCTCATCTGCGGCTGTGCCATTTCACCTTACTGGCCATGCTCCCGCCATAAACCAAACACATCTGGAAGGAGAGAGACACAATGTGTATTTTTAGTGTCCTTAGGAATAAAGCAGTTTCCAGGAGGAGTCAGGTTATTTGTAGTGCTTTTGAGAGCACAGAGGAGGGCCAGGTGCAAGCCCACTGCCCGCTTCATCTCTAGAAGCTCAGGGTCCCCTCTGAAGCTGCCCAGGGCAGCCTCAGGGCTGTAGCTGTCTACAGCCTACAGACAGTGTGGTTAAGAGTGGGCTGCTGCTGTCACTGGAGAGGCTGCTGTGACAGCTCCCAGTACCACTTAATTACTCAGCTAAAGTACTAAACACTGTAATTCCCGATGTCATTGCCTTTTGAGGGAGCTGGAGGAGTCCAGGAGAGTGGGGGATAGTGGTTCTGATGAAGAATTTGATCCCAGGAGAACACACACACACAGTCACATGCACACAGGAGCACATGCACACATGCATGCACATGAGCATATGCACATGAGCACACACGAGCACATGCACACACAAACGCACATGAGCACATGCACACACAGGCACTCACGCATATACAGGCACATGAGCACACACACACACAAACGCACATGAGCACATGCACACACAGGCACTCATGCATATATAGGCACACGAGCACACGCACACACAGGCACTCATGCATATACAGGCACAAGCACACGCACACACAAATGCACGAGCACATGCACATGAGCACACATGAGCACATGCGCAAACACAAACGCACATGAGCACATGCACACGAACACACGAGCACATGCACACACAAACACACATGAGCACACATGAGCACATGCGCACACACAAATGCGCATGAGCACATGCACACGGACACACATGAGCACATGCACACAAATGCACATGAGCGCATGCGCACACACAAACGCGCATGAGCACATGCACACGAGCACACACAAACATGAGCACATGCACAAGAGCACACATGAGCACATGCACACGAGCACACACATACATGCACACATGCACGTGAGCAAGACACACGTGTGCACACACACGTGCACATGCACACACACATCCAGGAACTCCTTCCCTTAGGCACATCCTTAGGGATGTCTGGTGAGAGGGTTGTGGAGGGTGGGACGATATAATCTCTCTTGCTCTTCATCTCCCTCCACAGTGTATGAAGCAGGGAAAGCAGCAAAGGCCGGGTACCTTCCCTCTGTCTCCGGTGTCCCTGGCCCCTACTCCATCCCCTCTGTCCCCTTGGGAGGAGCCCCCTCATCTGGCATGCTGATGGACAAGCCGCATCCACCTCCCCTGGCACCAAGGGACTCCACTGGAGGAAGCCACAGTGGTAAATGTGGTTCTAGACTGCCCTGCCCTGTGCCCCACCCACCCACCTCCACTCTGCTTCCTTGCTGATGGGCACCAGCAGCTCAGGGATGCTTCTTCGGAAAACAGTTTCCTCCATTCCTGAAAGGGATTCTTCCAGCTATGTCAGACACCATCTGGAGTGTGTCTCAGGCTTTCCCAGGGCTGCAGGACATAGCTGCCCTGCTCCCTTCCCAGGCTCCTCAGTCACTAAAATGACACAGAGGCAGGTGACCCTGGAATGCTGATCACTCTGTTAATAAACAGTTCCCTCTTTCCCCACTAGTACTCAGGACTGTAGCCGGCCCGTGAGCACTAAGAAGTGTAGGGCTAGCAGGCTGGTGGTCCAGCCAGGGAACTGTCACCGGCCCGTGAGCACTAAGAAGTGTAGGGCGAGTACGCTGGTGGTCCAGCCAGGGGGAGAGGATGGACCTTTAAGGCCACTAGGTACTGTGAGTTCATAGCAGAGAGGACTGCAGTGGTGACCAAGTCTTCAGGGAAGAGGGGAGGCGTGAGCTGGCCTTGGGGAATGAGAGGAGTGGGGGGCACTGAGCACCCCCAGGAAGGCAGCGTGGTGGGACCCAGTGCTGGGAGTGTGTGCTTGGTGGTGTCTGGCTCGTCTGTCTGACTCCCTAATGGCAGAGCCTTGAAACACCCCCAGAAGGCCGGGGGCTTGGTGCCACTGCAAGTGAAAGCAACCGCAGGCAGAATCCTGAGTGGAGAGGTGACAGGCTGACAAGGCAAGTGGTCAGTGGGTGAGAGGGGTCGGACCCCCTGAGCTGTGATGTGACTGAAGTTATCCAGGTGGGATGTCTGAGCATCTGGACGGAGACCAAGGGCGTTGCAATGTGGGTCATGAGAGAGGCTTAGAAAGAGGAGGCCACAGGCTTTGGGGGGCAGGGGCAGGGGACGGAGGCCGCAGGTGCACCGAGTTGTCCAGCGGTGCGTGTCACGGAAGCGAAACCACTGGTGAGGGGAGCTTGTCTGGATGTGACAAGCCCCATGTAGGGCACAGTGGTTATTTACGGTTATTAGCCGGGGTGGGGGGCAGTGGGGCATTAAAATATCACTTTCCTGGAGGCATTTGAACTGCGTGTCAGACTAGTAAGGCTAGAATGGTGAGTGTAGTAGATTTAGGAGGTGATTTTTAAAGCCCTAGATGGATGAGCCACTAAGGTTGGTAAAACGTACTTTTCTCCCCTGGAGGTGTGTGGCCTGCCTTCGGGGGGAGGGGGGACAAGGACCCAGCCCACTTACCAGCTGTCAGTGCCTAACCTCAGGAGCAGTGGATGTCCTCAGTGAGTAATTGGTATTTCCCCCTGAAACTATTAGTAGAATTCTGACGTCTGAGACCAGGAATGAGTCACAGACTGAGAAGTAAAAGTTAATGATCACAGACTCCTAGGGAATTAGAAGGAGAAAGACAATACAGTCCCATTTCCCCAAAGGACAGAGTGTGTAAGGAGACAGCCCTAGAACTCATCTGGTAGTCTGTTTGCAGCTTCTCCTTTCCCCAGCCATCTTTCCCCTTCCTTCCCACCCGAGCCCTTTACCCGTACTTTGTATGTAACGAATCTCATCATAAACTCATCCACGTTTGTAGAATGGCAAACGCGTCCTCCCTCCAGTTTTCAGCCGTTCCGTCCCTGCTTGCTGCAGCGCAGTCCTGTGGGCCCCCGCCTGCCACACTGACTGACTGCAGTTAGAATGTATCACTTCACACAGCAAGAAGTCCCATGGTAAGGTGGCTCGGGGTCGGCTACTTGAACAGTTCAGGTTCCAGAAAATTCAAGAAAGGAGGCCCTCATTCTTTCCATGTTGTTCTGTTATCCTAAGCAAATCTCCTCTTCTCCTGGGCTGGCTTTCCTCATGATCCCACCATGACTGCTGCAGGCCTAGTTAAAGACTTCAGAGATCACAAAAATGATAGGCTTCATCCTTGTGCTGCTTATCTCAAAAGCGTGGACAATTTTCCAGAAGCCCCTCCTCCATCCACCAGACTTCTCCTGGCAGCCTCATTGGCAGGATTGTCTCCCGTGCCCATTCCTAAACCACACTGGCTTGGACTAATCAAGACTCCTCTCTTACTTAGGTCAAAACAGCTACTCACCTTAGAAAGGAACAAAATCGGTGTTCTATTAGCAAGGAAAAGCAAGATGCACAAGCAGCGTCGGCCACAGCTCGTCGGGCCCACGGCATCACTGTGCAGCTTGTGAGTCAGGACGGAGGTCTTCATAGGCCCCACTAGGCACATTTCTGTACTCAAGGTCTCATGGCCAGAGTTACTGATGACCCTTGGCTGTTTCTCCTGTAAGAATGGGGGCTTAAGCCAACGTTCCATGTAAATTATTCCTTACAGCATGTCAGAAAACATTAAGAAATGCTGATTTATAAAGATATAAATGTAGGCTGTTTTATATTTACATCAAGCTTGTCCACTCCGTGGCCCACAGGCCGCAGGGGCCCAGGACAGCTGTGAATGCAGCCCAACTCAAATTCATAAACTTTCTCAAAACATCATGAGAATTTTTGCAATTTTTTTTTTTTTTTTAGCTCATCAGCTATCATTAGTGTTGGTGTATTTTATGTGTGGCCCAAGACAATTCTTCTTCCAGTGTGGCCCAGGGAAGCCAAAAGGTTGGACCCCCTGATTCACATGCTACTTCAGTTGGGGTTGCTTATCTAGCAAGAATAATTTTTCAGATTGTGCACAGTGATCTTGAACACTCCATGTGACTGGAACGGCGTGTTTGATGAGCTGTGTATGTCCAGCCAGTTGGTCACCGAATGGGAGAGCGGCCGCCTGATTTCTCCTTCCCTTCTTCACAGTAGCTCTTTGAGATCTGTCCCAATAAGGGACAGCTATCTCTTCCTTGGCTCTGGATCCATCCCTTTCAGCTTTGTCAAGCTTCTGTATTGAATACTCACACTACCCCCATTCCCACCTCGCATCTCCAGCCTTCCTCTTGAGTGACTCCTTACTAACAGCGTTCAAAACATAGGCAAACCTCTCCTGTTAAAATTCAGCTCCCATCTGCAAAAACCCTATGGTCCTCTGTTAGTCCTTTATCCTGATTGGCCTTGTCATGGCCAAACTCCTTGAGTCTTGAATATTTAATGTCTCCGTTTTGTTGGCTCTCATCGACTCCCCATCTAACTCCTGTCTTGCTGTTGCTCTCACCACTCCAGAAACTAGCTCTTGCCAAGATCGCCTCACTGCTAAGTCTAGTGGGCACTTCTCAGCCCTCACTGCCCTTGACTCCTCAGAGGCATCTGCCACCCCTGACCCACTCATCTAGCTTCCCCTTCCTCCACGCTGTACTATGAGTTGTCCTAGCTCTTTCGCTACATGCTGGCTGTTCTCCCTCTGCACATCAGCAGATGTTGGGGCTCCTGTTTTGCCCAAGGTCCTCTCCCTGGGAAATCCCATCTACACAGGGCTGCAGCCATCGTCTGTATGCTGATGACCCTGACTCTCCTCCGCTCCTCAGTCCCATACATCCTTTCTGCACTTCTCTACCTGGATGTCCTGCAGGCATTTCAAACCCAGCCTCTGGGAAATGGAATTAATCTGCTGTTTGTTGACTTCAAACCGGCTCATACGTTTCTTATTTCGGTAGCTGGCACATTGTCCATCTGCTGGTCCCAACCAGAATCCTGCGCTGCACCCCCTTCTCGTCTTCGCCCGCACTTCCCTCATCCAATCGGTCACCAAGTCCTTCAGGTTGTAGCTCAAAACAACCTGAAGTTGGTTTACTTTCCTCCATCTCTACTGCGACTGTCCTAGTCCTTGCTGCCATCATCCCCTGGCTGTAAAGGACGGAGCGCCTACCTGATCTGCCCTTGCTCCAACCCACTCTCTTTTCACGTCTACCTGGCCTCCACTCCTCCTCCTTGCAGAAGAATTGAGGAGGCAAGTAGGGATTTGAAATGTCATTTTCAAAAGTAATAAGGATGTGTCTCTATATATATACCTACTGTATGCATACAGAGAATATGCAAATTTTAAGCATCACTTCTCCCACAGCTGAGCTGCTATCACCCTGGGGGTGGAATTTGGCAGCTGTTCCATCATCCATAAACAGCCTTACTTAGCTCATTAAGCTATGACACGAAGAAAAAGGCTATATTCATGGGTATCTGCTTCAGAGATCTCTCTTGCCAGTTTTATGTTACATTTGGCTGTAAAAGGGAAATGAACTGAAAAGTTGAGCCTTAATAGGGTCAAAAGTATTAGCTCAAATCTTTTAACAATAAGAATTTTTTTAAGTATAGTTTGGCATAAAAATGAGAATCCCAATATCTCCTCTCCACTAAAACCAAAGTTGGCAAGGCTAATAAATTAGAGGAGCTAATTTATTATGTATGAAGAGAGAGCCACACCAACCAAAGGAGATGGACTAGACCGAACTTGAAAAGAGAAATTACCCATATACCCCTAACCTAAAGCATCGCTGGGAAAAAAGACAGCCATTTTCCAAAATTGCTAGACTTTGGCCAACAGTCTAGGACAGTTATTAAAATGTCACTCCACATCAGAGAGTTCTTTTGTTTTCAGACAAATTACAGATAAAAATCAACCAGATACCATTCATTTTCAAATAAAGAAAAATTTAATGAATGCCTATGTTTTCCCTCAAGGAGTTTATGGTTTAGCAGACTGGTTGCTGGGCTAATGAATGGAAATAAAATGAGTAAAAGCTGCAAAGCAATATTTGGTAAGGCTGTTCTCTGGTGCCAGCTCAAAGAATCTTTCTCAGAAGGGTCTAGAAAGGTTTTCTGGTGGTTCACATGCTCCTCAGCACATATGGGACACAGCCAGATCCTACCAGGATGAGAGAATTAGTTATAGAGTGCCACATGATCGAATTAGAGCTCACAATTAAAACAAAACAAAAAAATTCTTTTTCAAGGGAGAATTGCCCAGCTTTTTAGCTACTGGAACCAAACAGATGATGTCTCTAAAGTCTAATGATTGGTGCTTTACCTCTGTCCTTTTTGACAAATGAGAGGGATTTAGATTTCTGAAGTTACGGACTGGTGTGACCAAGAAGTCACAGCTGGAAGTATCTGGTCCAGGGGACTCTATAATGAAAGGTCAAACTGCCATGTTCATTTGAGACTAAATAGTTACTATAACTTTTCAGGAGCATGATAACCTATGCATGCGTAATCAACTCTGTCGTTTGTTATGATGACACCTAAACAATCTATAAGCTCCTGTCCAAGTTGCAAATGGCCAAGTGGCTCCAAGCTGTTGCTCAAGGTGGCGGCCACTTCTTATTTATTATAGAATGTTTAGTGTAACAGTGCTTCACATACTACAAACACCTAGATAAAGTCACAGTCACATGCAGAACAGGCCCCATCCCTCATGCCTAAAACTTTGCTCGTTTTCTTAACTAAGAAAATAATCAATAATAATAACACAACTTACATAAACCTTGATACTCCCTCAAGCTACCATTCAAGCCTGGTCAAAATTCTCCAACCAACCAACCACATGGCCTCTTCTGCCTTACTTTGTAATCCCTTGTAATATCATTTCTATTCCTGATCACTCGCTCGCTCACTCACTCATATAAACACACGTTTTCAATGTCTGCAATGTGCCAGGTTCTATGCTAGGTGCTGGGGATGCAGAGATAAAGAAAGCTGGTCTTTGTCCTCCAGGAACAGAAAGGGAAACTACTGAAAGTCATCTTTAAATAAATCATGAAGCCCACCTCCACCCGCAGGCTGGCAGCAGTTCAGCTTCACACTTAAGTGCCTACTATGTGTAAAGCGCGGTCCTGGGTTTTACACCAATCCAGAATGAGGAGGATTCCTATCCCCCAAGAATCTCTGGGAAGATTACATGTTTATACACATAACTTGAAACAAACTACAGTGTTCCCTCGCCACTTCGCGCTTCATGTTTTGCGGCTTCAGTGCTTCGCGGGTTTTCCCAAAATATTCATCAAAAAATAAAAATGAAAAAATACAACCATGTCGGCAGCCACATGGCGGAAAGGAGCGTTGTTTCATGTTGATGTGCGAGAGAGAAGGATCCCTGCATGTCAAACAGAGATGAGTTGACTCAGAGTCCATCCCACGGGCTCTCATAAAGGCGCGTGATTGGTTTCCGGTGCCACATCGACCCATGAGAAAATTCCTAGGGGCAAATCCTACTTCGCGGCTTTTCAGCTTTCGCGGAAGATTCTGGTCCCCATTAACCGCGAAAAACGAGGGATCACTGTAGACTATATTGAAGGCCGTAATAGAAGTTCAGACTACATGGTTTGTAAGTTAGGAGCAAGACAGAGAGAGAAGAGAAAAGACTTCTGTAGCTATGAGAATCAAAGATGGCCTTTCAGATGAGGCGACATCTGAGCTGCCCCTAATAATTACAAAGAACTCAAAGGGCTCCACTGATTTGGTCTTTGTTGTCTCTTCTAAGAGATTATTTAAAGGGTGGGAAGTATTCGGTGCACTTTATAGATACGAAAACTGAGTCCTAGATAGGTCAGCATTTATTTGGGGTCCCTCAATAAGCCAGTGGCACGTCTAAAAGATGCCCATTTCCCCATTTCTGAGCCCTATGTTTCATCTCTCAGACGTAACTGCTTCAGAACAGACAGAGCAGCTCCGTGGGATAATTATATTTTAATTGAACTGTCTGTACTACTCTGTAAACGCCTCTGCAGAGATGGAAGAGTGTGTAGCTTGAAAAATAAAATAATTTTTGCTAATAATTGCTTCCGCAAAAGGATTATGGATCTAACAAGCCTCCAGGAGAATATCACTAAAAAGCGCGTGCTGAGATTCATTTTTTTCCCATTAACTCCACAATTTGAGATGAGTGTGGACTGCCCAGCATGCTCCCATGCAGAAAACCAGTGCACCTGCAAAGGGGTGTGTGGGCGTCTTCTCAGTCTTCAGTGCCAGGGCTATGATTAGGGTGCTGCAGGATATTTCAGTCTTCCGTGTACAGAGCATGTGGGGGGAGCTTTGCCCACAGCCAGGTTATCATGACCAGAGAGCAGAAAGCAGGGTTTCCTCCGGAGGCACGTGCAGTCATGTGGGGTCTTCATGTGTCTCTGCTTCACTGTGGGAACAGAGAATGTTGGAGTTGGGTCACCTGCTTCCATCGAACTGTACAGTCTCGATGGGCTGGAAGCTAGACCCATGCCTGCCTCAGACCACAGCACCATGGCCACCTAAGGGCACTTTCTGCTCGATGTTCTCCCTCCCTGTCCTCCTCGTCTCTCTCTCCTTCCTACCTGTGCTCTTAGACTCCAAGAGAGGCATGAAGCCCACTGCAGGTTAGGCTTCAATCAGACTGTGTGGCCCCCGCCCTGTGTCTGCCAGAGATCCCTGAGCAAATTATGAAATCCCTCTGAGCCAAAATTTTCTCAACCACACAATGTAGCTGATGACAGTACCTTCCTTTGGTAGCTGGGAGGAACAATGGCCATGTATGTAAAGCACTTAGCACAGTACCTCGCCCATTTTCAGTGCCCAATAAACATTGTCTGTTACCATTGTTCTGTCCCCCACCCATTCATTCCCTTCTCCCCTTTCCCTCTTTCTCTTATCTGTGACAATTAGACTTACCCTTGGGGCTGGTATTGGACTAGATTGATACTTAAGTGATGTGGGATTTCAATAGTCTTTGTCCCTGACAGTATGAGTGATGGGAATGTAGGAGAATGGTATTATCGCTCATGCTTCAATTTTGTTTTTTATTAAGCCCTGAAAATAACACCTGCATGGATCCATATAACAGAAGGTTGAAATACTTGGGTCTAAAATTGGTATACCCTTTCCTAAAAGGATAATGCTAAAGAAATAAAACAAAACCATAATGAGTAATTCATGCATGTTGCATCTTATTTTGTACTAACGCATATATAGCCTCTAATCTAATATTAGCTCGTATTCAGCACCCAGTTATGAAATTCGTGCACCATCTCCCAGGCAACTAACAGCTTTCAGCCACCTTTGTCAAGGGCCCTGATGTTTCGGTGTCTGTTTTAAAGTTACATGTGCTCCTACCATGGGAAAGTGTGATCCTGACGAACAATCTGTGTCCTCTTGTCTAGAGCAGGGGTCTCCAAACTATGGCCCGCGAGGCCCTCTCAAGCAGCCCGTGGAGACCTATTTATCTGAATAAAATAATATTAAATAAATAATTAAAAACAGCACCTATGTTTTGATTCTTTTTTATTTGGACCTCGAGTGTGTAGTCGGTCCCCAAACTGCTGTTTGATAGTTAATGCGGCCCGCAGGCGGAAAAGTTTGGAGACCCCTGGTCTAGAGCGTGGTCTTTTTTAGTGTGAATGTTCTCCACTGAGCTTGGAGAAGTGGAGCTATAGGAGGCAGGGAGATAAGAAGCAGAGTTTAACAAATGACTGAAGATACACTGCAAGAGAATTCTGTTGTTGACCTGCTGGTCCTCCGTTGTAATGGCAGATCTTATAAAGGGGATCTTAGGTGTGCTTCCATGTATATAAATATAGATTACTGTTTTTGGGTGATTTCAGAAGGAGCTGTTACACGTGGCAACCAAGTTTTCTACTCAGTGAGATAAATGGAGGACTCCTTCTGCTGATGTTTTCAGCTCACCTTGTTGTCCTTCTCTCAACAGTTCGCAAAGGGTACCGGATCCAAGCTGACAAAGAGAGAGACTCCATGAAGGTCCTCTACTATGTGGAGAAGGAGCTGGCTCAGTTTGATCCAGCCAGAAGGATGAGAGGCAGATGTGAGCACCTGTCAGTTTTATGTGATCTGTGCGTCATGCAGGAGTTCATTGCTAAATGGGGTTGGGGGCATGGGTGGGGTCAGTTATCAAATTTGGGCAGCCCTTGACTTTCAGGGTCAGGACTAGCAGGGGTGCTGGTGACACCAGGCTGAGGAAAGCAGTTTTGAGTACGCAGAAGGGAGAAAAAAACAAAACAAAACAGGCTGGTGTGAAGAACAGAGCAAATATGTTCCACCCTGTTTTGTGTTGGGTCTCTCGATGGGATGGTCGGTATTGCTGAGGCTCTGCAATCCTGGGGTGGGAAATGTTTTATTAAAACAGTCTTTTCCCATTACCCCCTTTAAAATATATTCACAATAACTTAACACGTGGAAGTTTAGGTATCACTTTTTTCCAATATGAACAGTCTAATGGGTGACGCGTGGAGGCCTCTGGGAAAGTGGAAAAACAAATCTGCCAAATGAAACTTGTATAAAAGAGGCCTTCACTCCTCTGAGAAGCCCAGCAGCAGAGACTGAGAGGCAGGCGATGAGGCTGCCCTGCTTGTCAACATAACTTTTTAGTTACTGAGTCTCCGACCCCTCACGCATCCGCCGCCCTTGGAGACTGGCCGACACAGCTGATTCTTTGGGGTAGATTTCAAAGTACCGCCCATGGGCCAGTGTGATACGGGTGGGCTCGTGACCAGACGGTGCCGGCAGGCATGGTAGCGAGGTCACATTTCTCTCTCTGAACTCCTTGCTCTGGAGCCAACAAGAGCTGTGATGGCATTGGTGGGGAAACCGTCCCAGACCAGACAAGCTTTACTGCGATGAAGGACAATAGATCCCTCCCAGTATGCGATTCTAAATTCATCTTGTCTGAGTTGCACCCACTGGAACACCCTCCTACTGCACTGACTATAAAAAGACCACGTCCAGATTGGAACGCTAAGAATGCAGATGTCACTGTGCTTGATGAGCTAGTTGTAATAGTGTTGTCATGGATCCATGGAAGGGCACAGAGACGGAGATAGTAGGTGATTAAGAAGGGGCCTGTGGAGGAAATCTGTGAATCTCAGGCTTGGAGGAAAAAAACTGAGCTTGAAAATATGGTTTGTAGGTGCTGTCTCCTGTCTGCCTGGATCAAAGTGGTCTTTGGGGGCTGTCTGGTCATAAGGTAATGGAATCTAGAGGGACCTTGGAGATGGCCCGGGTCAACCTCTGCAGTGTAGAAATGAAGACACAGAAGCCCAGAGGGCTGACATGACAGAATCAGACTAGAACCCAGCTAACTCCCGTCCTGTGCCCTTTACACAAGAAACTTTGGGCAAACTGGTTTCATGGCTCTTAGTGGCAGTTGCTACTCAGAGACCACAGTTGTCTAGCTTGTAGGACTTGAGGATATTGGAGCCAGAAGAGACTGAGGTTGTTGAACCCCCCTCCCTCACTTTACAGAGGAGAAAAGGGAGGCCAAGAGGGAAGTAACCAGTGCCAGGACTCAGTGCCAAACCCAGAACTGGAACCCAGGTTGCTTGGAATCTGCTGGTAGACATTACAGCAACTGCAGAGAGTGAAGCAGGAATATGGTTCATGAGACTTGCAGAGGTTCTCTTCCTGGAGAGCACAGTAAACCCAGGGGTGGACCATGGAAGAGGAAGATCTCATCGTAGAGTGGATCTCATGACTTCAGGTTGCGGCAAGGGAGTGATAGATTCTGTGAGAACTGGGTTCCAGGGCCAGGCTTGAGAACTAGCTAGCCAGTATGATCCTCCCTTGCCTTGCCTCCTGTGATTGGGGGCTGCTCTTGGGTGTTTTCAGCCTGGAATCAGCAAACTACAGCATCCGGGGCACATATGTTCCACCTCCTGTTTGTGTAAGTAAATTTAAGTGGCGCACAGCCATGCCGATCCCAGGATCCTTTCATGCTATAGTGACAGAATTGAATAGTCATGACAACATGGTTTGCAAAGCCTAAAATATTTACTATGTGGCCCTTTATAGAAAAAGTTTGCCTGTCCTGTCCTAGAGTGACAGTATGAAGTATCTTTGACGTTCCTGTTCAGTGTGACAGAGATTTTAGAGCAGGATACAACCTGGAAAATGCATCATACAAATGGGGAAAACAGAGCTCCCTCACTATCTGGAGAAATGAAAAATCTCCATTATTCCCTTTAGTTTAAAGAAAGTTCTGGGCCAATAATGTGATTTTCAGTAGCCACACTTGACTATTGACAAGAGTCACACTTGGAACATCTTAAAGTTTTCTTCTATGTACGAGGGCTGTCTGGGGAATATCCAGCCACGGTCAGTATAATGAGAACGGTTACATGGCTGGATACTTTCTGGACAGACTTCGGCTCTCCCAGGTTGGAATGCACTGGGATTATGAGAAAAAAGAGGTTCTAGATTTTATTAATCAGAAATATCTGAGTTGTTTTCCTTTAGAATAGGCACTAACTAGTCCATTCTCCTTAGGAGGAAGAAAGGTTTAAAAACTGGTTATAATTCAAAACCAACTGATCGCATAATGAAATTGAATGGCATTCCCAGTCAGCCCTGTGACCTGGTAAGACAGGACGAGGTGGCTGTGTTTATGTGTGTGGGAGCAGCTCCGTCCCCTTTGTGGGTGGGAACCAGCAACAATTCTCTGCTTCTCCAAGTATTGCTGGGGAAAGTAGGGAGGAGCAGACATCGAGGGGAACCTCAGGCCCATGTCTGTGCCTCCCACGTCAACAGCCAAACCTTACATGTTGTAAATGTTGATTTTGATAATATTTTGAAGTTCTAACCAAAGGATTTTAGAAAACAAATGGCTTGAATTGCATTACAAATAGATTCAGTGGTTTATTTTTTAAGTCAAATGAAATTCAATCCGTTTCAAGGTTCTATAAATAAATAGGGTTATTATTTTTTTTTCCTCCCCAGAGTGTGATTCTGGTCCCTTTTCACAAGTGCTTTTGCAAAAAGCTACCTAGACCACCCTAGGAAACGAGGTAGCTGTGACCAGCCCCCGCCCCCCACCTTTTACATTTGGGGGCTGGGGCAAGATAGGTGGAGGCCCCAGGCTGTAAGTGTAGCCAGTCCCCCATATTCTCCCCACACCTCCAAACAGCTGTCCTGGTCACCGTGGCCACATACTTCTGGAATACTCTGAGAGTGGGGGGGTCGACCTCAGCCCTGAAAATGGACTTGGTGCCATTGGGGGAGGATATTCCAAGTTCATGAACAAGCTTCCCAAAGGGGGGTGGGGTGGATGGAAAGGCACTAGGTATGCACAACCCTTGGTCCTGTGGATTCCTTGCTCTGTGGAGAAGGGATGGAATGGGGGGCGGGGGCTCTATAAGCAGGAGACTATCCTGGCCCTGAAGGCCCCATCTCGGGACTCAGCCAACAGTAGGAAAGATTCTGTGATCTGGGGGCTTCTCTCTTTTTTCCCCCTTTGGCCCAATATGCCTGGGACCATGGCTCATCACAGAATGATACCAGAAGGAAAACATTGGACAAGGACCATGATGTACTAGCAGGAGACAGCTGCAGAGAGAGCCCAAGTTCTGGGAAGCTTGCCTTAGGTGGAACAATAACCATTGTTTTCCTAGTCTGAGAACACAGCGTGGAAGAAGCCTCCCTCCCTCCTCTGAAGGCAAGTGTGCTTCTAGCTGGAGCCCGTTCCTGCTAAGCTAGAAACACAAATACCACCAGCTCAGGTCTATACCCACCAGACTGGACTGAGGCCCTCACATGGGAGTTTCCCAGGGGCTCTTGGTCTCAGCTCTGACCAGAGATCCCACCCTGTCTAACATGTGGAAAGCTCTGTCCTGCCTGGTTCTGTCCCTGCAGATAACACCACCATCTCGGAACTCAGCTCTCTCCATGAGGACGACGGCAGTTTCCGCCAGTCTTACCATCAGATGCGAAGCAAGCAATTCCCTGTGTCCGGGGACTTGGAGAGCAATGCTGACTACTGGTCAGGTGTCATGGGAGGTAACAGTGCGACAAGCCGGGGGCCCTCAGCCATGGAGTATAACAGAGAGGACCGGGAGAGCTTCAGGCACAGGTGAAGGCGGTGTGGAGGGGCAGCTCTGGTGTTGGGCATGAGGGGGCAGGAGTGGGAAGGCAGGGTGGCCCTGAGTTTGTTCCTATCGGGGAGCACCTCTGTCTGTCATTCTGGCCATCCTGCCACATCTGTCTACGGACCACTGGACACCCCCTGCCACATTTATGAAGCAAGGGGAACGCTTGTGACCCTGTGTGCAGAAGTCATCATCGAGGCCCTTTGAAACGAGTACTGTAGATCCCTTAATGAATGTCCACATTTCCTTGCCCTTCTCACATATTTTATTTCACAGCCTCTAGAAAAATTTCACCCATCATCTCCGTCATTTTAGATCACTTGTTATGTAAAAGGTAAAATGCCAATACATTGCATTTGAGTCTCACAATTCTAAAAGGCAGGTACTATTAATCTATTAGTGTCCCCATGTTGAGGAAACAAACTTACAGAGGTTTAGGAACTCACCCAGGGTCACAGAGCCAGAGTGGGAGTTTGAGACATGCATCCACTTTTGTCTGGCCACTTCCCACTGAAGAACACCTTCCTCACTCACTGTCCTCTACCTTCAAGGACAGTAGACATGGTCTTTCTCCCAAACTCACCAACTTACAAGGGTCCCTGTGGCCTGCTGCCCAGGAAGTAACTTGGCAGGCAGTTCCGAGGGAGGAACAGGCCTGTCACCAGGGATCACAGGCCCGGTTTGGGCCACAGCTGGGTGGCAAGCCACACTCCCCACCCCAACCACAGGTTTGAGGGTGTGAGCACGGGGATATGGCTGTCAACCAGCGACCACATAATGATCACAAGCCCCCACGTATGTTCCCAGCACCCATCTGATCACTGGCGTTTGAGCACCCAACATTTCGATCCTAACACAAACCCTTGAGATAGACACGGCCGCCTTCCCTTCACTGTGGGCGATGCTGTGGTGTGAGGTGCAGAGCGGGCTGGGACCCGGGTCTCCCATCCCGGCCTCCTGACCCACGTCCCGCTCCCGCAGCCAGCAGCGCTCCAAGTCAGAGATGCTGTCGCGGAAGAGCTTCGCCGCGGGCGTGCCGGCCGTGTCCATGGACGAGCTGGCGGCCTTCGCCGACTCCTACGGCCCGCGGGCCCGCCGGGCGGACGGCAGCCTGGAGGCCCGGGCTGGGGGCCGCTTCGAGCGGGCGCGCGGGGGCCTCTTCGCGGACGGCCCGCCCGAGGGGTACTCGCCGGAGCGGTACTTCGGGGCGCGGAGCCGCAGCCGCGAGCCCCCGGCCGACGCCGAGCGCGCCTGGGCCCCGGAGGACGCGCCGCTGCCCCGGCTGGTGAGCCGGCCGGCCGCCTGTGAGCACCCGGGCCTCGGCGGCAGCCTGGAGACCCCGGCCCGGCGCGGCGCCCCCTACTACGCGTGGTCGCCGCCGACCACCTACCGCGCGCGCGCCCCGCGCGACGACGACGAAGGGGACCCGCCCGACGACGCGCTGCCGCCCTACAGCGAGCTGGAGCTCAGCCGCGTCCCGTCCCAGCGCGGCCGCGACCTGGCGGCGCAGGGCACCTCGGAGAAGCGGAGGAAGAAGGAGCCCGCCAAGAAGCCGGTGAGGCACGGCCGGGCCAAGTCCAGCCCTCCCGCTCCCGGGCCAAGTCCAGCCCTCCCCGGGCCAAGTCCAGCCCTCCCCGGGTCAAGTCCAGCCCTCCCTGGGCCAAGTCCAGCCCTCCCCGGGTCCCCGGGTCAAGTCCAGCCCTCCCCGGGCCAAGTCCAGCCCTCCCCGGG